>JAUZSX010319213.1:0-11768 GCA_034780655.1 Idiosepius hallami | reverse complement strand
GACTGGAGGCCATCCTCTGTTGCCACCTTCAACCGCCTTCAGTGCTGTTGTGTCATTGTAGACATCATCCACCAAATCCGCCGTTGAGGTCTTGCACTATTTATCCCATAGCTGGAGGGAAGATTTGGCTTAATACACAAGATATACAAGATGATTACACAGACATCAACAAATATTTCATAATTAATAAATTCAAATTTCCGAATCTATCCTAATGGTAGGGCTGTTTCTTTTATAGTTTAGGAAAGTGCTTTTTAACCTTTTTACCTCATGGAAATAATTTCTGACTAGAGGAACCTCAGTGCAATAATTAAATTTCTCATCCAATAAACAGCATTTAATTATAAAATCAAATAAAAACACTTATTGTTAGAGTATTGTAAAGGTTTTTTAAAATGTACTTGTTTGAATAGATTGTATTTATTCTCATAAAAAACTCATTGGGAAACTTGGACCTCTTTTATTGTAACTCTTTAAGATTGAATCGTGGTCTTGACAGAAACACAAAGTTCATCTTCCATATCTTAAAATAGAGTGAGTTTAATTATGTAAATAAAAACTTAACATGTTTATTTTTGTGTTGTTCGAAATTAAATATAAAATGAGAAATTACGGAACAGCGGGACGGAACTGGAACCCTAAGGTTATGCTGAATCTCGGTTGAAAACAACCACTGGTTCAGGAAATTGTTGTAGGCCTAAACTTGATTTTTTTTTTAAATTTAACAATTTAATGAGTAGATATTAGCACAATAATTAAAGGATTTAAAATTATTTTTTAGATAGTTGAGTTGCCTGCACTATTTTTTTTTTCTTTTTTAGAGAGATTATTACATATATTTTTAGTTTAAAAGTGTTTTGTTTTTAAAACAAAGAAAAAAAAATCACCCCAGAAATATAGAAAAATAAACAAACTTAACCCTTTAGACCCCAATAGGCCTATATCGGCCCTGGCAACATAAAACAAAACAAAAAAAAAAACACCAATATTTTGGCATTAGTATGTTCCTCTAATATAACGACTCTGAGTAACTACTTGGTAATTTTTATAAGTAAGCGTTCAAAGCGTTAAAAATATATAAAAAGTTTAAAAAGCGTCCCCATTTAAAACTTTTCAGAGATAAGCTTTCTTTTATTTTAAACAACTTTAAAAATACTAAAATAAACATAACATTTTTTTTCAAAACTATAAAATTTAGAATAGTTCTTATTCAATCAAGATTTAAGTTTTTCCAACTTCGTGGTCATTTTCACTAACTTTATCTCTTATCTTCTTTAAAAAAAAAAAAAAAAAACCGTTGCCATAATTTTAAACGAATTTTGCATTTGAATTAGGGTATTATTTTTTTTCTACAATTTATCAAACCTTATTCTTTGAAAAATATTTCTCTTTTGATTTTTGCTGTCTTTTATTTATTTTAATAGTTGGGTTTAGATTTTTCATTTTTATTCTTTTCATCGCCATGGGATTCTCCAGTCTCCACACTTCTATCGACATCCTGTTCAATTACTCTCTGTCTGTTGTGTCATCATTTAACATTTTTATTTCAAAGAACTTTTATGACATATTGAAATTTAATTTCCTCATGAAACATTTTTTTATCAGAAATTCCGTTTTAATAAAAAGGAAGAAATTAGATTTCTCTCTTCTTTTCTTTTCTACCCACAATTAATTTATGCTTCATATTTTTTTTTTTTTTTAGAAATTGGTTTCTAAAGATTATAAAGATAAAGATAAAAATACGAACAAATAAATTAAAGCAGAATTGAATTGTTGAATTTTGATTATTGCTTTAACCGAGGGAAGACCAGAGTGAGCACCGTGCTTAGGGCCCGGAGTGCTGAATGCTGTGCTGTGCAATGCTGCATCTGCAGACCCCGCAATTGCGGGGGGGGGATGCTTCTCGGCTTCACAGATTGTAATGCAATAAGAAGCTACCAAAATAATTCATTGTTGGGATTAATTATCAGACATAAAATATACATCGATCAATCCATCTTTCTGTCCGCCGCCTGCTTCTCGGTATGTGTATATTGTCAAAGGCTCAAATATGTTGGGGGGGGGGGCAATTTTTCTTTTTTTTATGGTAAGGGGCCGCAATACACTTTTTGCGACGGGGCCAAAGTTGCTAAAGAAAGCACGGGCCGGCGCTCTGGGCCCCAGTCATTGGGGAAGACGAAGACTGTAATTTTTTTTACAATTCCACAGACATTTTACATTATAGTCGAGTCAGCCAGAGTCATTAAAACATTTTTTTCTAAATTTATTTGAAAAAAAAAATCTAATTAAGAGAAATTCTGTGTGTACAATTTTTCTTCAATCAATATAAACTTTTAAATTTTTTTTAGTCATAAAAAATAACTGCTAAAGGGTCAAAACTGGGGTCAAAGTTAAAAGATTTTATCTTTTTCCGGTCTCTACCAAACTACACTGTCAATTTGGGGTCTAAACACTTGAAATATGGAATACAGGTTATTTGAACCGCGAGAAAACTTATTTAGCGTTGAAAAAAAAAACTGCTAGAGAGTCAAAATTTTCAATTATAAAAACAAAAATTAAAATCAACCCAAAAGTAAAGTGAACATTCAGAAGTTCGTGTGTCACTACACTAACAGTACCCAACAAAAATCGGTTGCTAAATCTTGTCGAAGATTTTTCAAATAAATATTATTACCGAAACCAAAGTCAAAATGATTAGCATTTAATTTCAAGAACAGAAGAAAGTTAAGCAAGTAACAAATAAACCTTGTCGTTAATTTTAACTTTAAACCTAATTACAAAATATGGAAATCAACTTTAAAATCCAAGAGTAAAATACGCGTTAACATTTTATTTAATTTGCGGTGGATATTGACCGTACTCCCGGGACAAAGGGCAAAGCAGGAACGGGGGCACCCACCCTAAAGTGTCACCGCCCAGTGTGTCAGGCAGTTGCGCAAAATAAATAAACATATGTGACTGAAATTAAATAGATTGTGATTTTTGTGGTGTGTGTAGGTGTGTTAACTGTTGTTGTGGTACGTCGGGGTCGGCTGGAAAGTAAAAATAATAATAATTGCGGTTAAGTCCGTTGTTCGTCTGTAAATTATTCAATTAATAATATTCCATTAAGTAATATTTCTGGTTTATTTCAGTTTAAGTGATCAAGTGCAGTGAGGTAAATCAGTTAGAGCCAATTTGTTTTTTTTTCCACTTCTAGTCATATTAATTATCATTTTTTTTTTGGGGGGGGGGTGACAACGAGAGTGGGGTAAAAGAACCTTGGACTCAGGAATACGTGAGTCAAAACCATTTCATTCACCTTTTAGCTGCCTCGAGCAGATGGGGCTCGTTAACTCGGGAGAGCAAACATCTCAACAACTCATAAAAGCATCAACATCAACGTGGCGTGACCAACAACACACTGAATGCAAAAAAGCCCAGAAGTGTAGAGTATGCAAAAATGGCCTTGTGCCTAACTTGGATTGGTGCTTGCTCGACCAAATAAATATAATTTTATTTGTCATTTCATTTTTTTAAGTAACACTAAAATACTTTAATATTACGAGGTTATTACTATCATTACTGTGTGTCTGTGTAACTAATATTATTACGAAGTTACAACGCTAAAAGGGAAACAAAACAACATTCATTCATTGTTGCCACTACTCTCACTGGTGTGGCGTGCACTTCACTTCACTTCAAGTGCATTCACTGCATTCATTATTATGCAGTCGGTAGTACCACAAACAGACCCAGAAGAAAGGGTCAACGTAAGAAATTAAAACCAAATGAATGTTATATTTGTTTGTGTTCTTTACGGTTTAAAAAATGACGTAACAAAAATAAATTCTTATAATCTCGACAAATCCCATTTATTTTATTATCCGTCAGTCACGGTCACGGTAAAACTAAAAACTGATATTGACTGACTGTGATGTTTTTCAATCCCAGCAACCAACAGTCAGTTAAACCCTTTTTTTAATCTCTCTAGCTTATTTGAATTCACTTTAACCATGTTTGTGTGTGGTTGTTGTTGGTGTGTGTGTAATGTGTGTGGCTGTGGCTGTGGTGTGTGGTGATGGTGACCTCTGGTCTTCTTGTTTGTTTGATTCTTACGACATATCCATGTTTTTTAAGATCATTAAATGTCGAGAACAATCATTTTTGAGAAACGTTCTTTTTTTGTCTACACGTAATTTTTTTGAATACGACAATACACTATTTATTTGATCCATGGCTGAAAGCAATGTGAGTGAGTGTGTGTATGTGTGTGTGTGGTAGGTGACCTGACGCACACACGACCTCTATTCTAAAAAGTAAATAAATGAAAATAAATTTAAGATAATTTTTTTTCAATTCGTCCAACCAACCCAAACCCACCAGACACCAACAATTCTAGTTTTATCTTTTATATTTGATTGTTAGGAGGAAATACAAATGGGGTACACGACACGACACGGACACACACAGTGTTTTTGCACGCACACTGTCCACACACTGAGTGACGGCACAGCAGAACAACATAATTTCTAAACCAACGATTAAATTCCCTAACCCATTACAGAAAATATTGTTTTTGTATCGCAAATAATTGTGGTGTGTGCAGTAAGTGAGTGACAATAAACATAAATGCAACAACCAGTTTCTGTAAAACAGGGGTTTTCAAACTGTGGTCCGGCCCGGCGGACCACACAGGGGTTCCGCAAGAAGAAGATAGGGGTCCGTGGATTAATTTATCACGTGTAATTCAAAGTATAAATTTTCAATGTCTGGATATTTATTTTTACTTATTGACAATAAAACTATTTAATGTATGTTATTTTCAGCAAAAATGTATGTATAAATTTCATAAGCGTTTATAAGGGGATCCCTAGGGTAAAACCTGAAATATAAAGGGGTCCGAAATTCTGAAAGTTTGAAAACCCCTAGAAGATATTTAAACAAAACAATAAGCACCCTCGCCCTCGCCTACCAGAGAGCAGTTGGCAGAGTTCTGAGCGGCACTAGCAGCAGGTTTCTCTAAATAAATAAATAAATAAATCACGTGGAATGTAGAGATATTAATCGCTTTCTCCTTCTTCACTCACTTCTTTCTTTATTTAAAAACAAATAACTTTAAATGATGCACACACTGAGACAGACGACATTAGTTGTTGGAGAGAAGAAAAAAAAAGAAAGAAAAGCCCTTTAAAAATGTCTTTCTTTTTCTTTCTGTCTCTCTCATGAAAATGCTGCTTTGGTTTTTGTCTTTTCATTGTTTTTAAACAGTGACAATTACAAAAATAATAAAAAATAAAAGCTCTCGAAGAAAAGTAAACAAAAACATCAAAGAAATTTAAATTTGGTAATAATAATCTTCGAATTCAAAGCGTTGTTTGTTGTAACGTCGTAAAGTAGTTTAGTTTAGTGTCGTAAACAGAGCCTCGCCTCCTCTCTTTAAAAATCTACCAAAAATAAGGTAATTATTTAATCAATATAAAATTTTTACTTATTATTAAGTGAAAGATGAACTTTATAACAGTGTAATTTTTTTTCATAATCGATTTATAAATAATAATTTTGTTGGTTACTACAAGAGATATTTACGACACTATTCGAAGTCACAACGCTAAACTAGAAAATTGCCTTTATTTGTACAAATTTAAAAATAAATCAATCTTTTTTTACAATATGTTTTTGTTTAGTGATTATTCATTTATTGTCAAAATCTACCACAACCACAATTAAACAAAAACGTTTTTATTATTTTTTAATAAACAAACGATGTCTATTGTCTATTTGTTGAAACATATCTTTAATTGCCACGATGTCCCAGCCCGACACTTTCTTGTTTACAGAGTGCACTCACTGCAAGTGAGTGGGAGTGACACTGCAGCAGCACTGCAGCAGTAGTGGAGTGGACTGGTGCAGGTACAGAGGTGTGCAGACTGCAGGTGCAGTGCAGAGTGCACACACAACACATTCATACTTCAATGTAGTCATTTCACTATAGAAGTTAGAAGCTTTTAATTTTCCGACATTCCTCTTCTATACTTTATTTAAATCCGCAATAATAATAATATCCGTATAAGAAAAATTTCAAAAATAAACATTTTGATTTGGACTTGCAGAAATAGAAAATACCAACCAACCAACCCAAACCAAACCAAATCAAACCCACCAGTCAGTCCCGTAAGTCATCTCTGATTCTAGTTTGGCTGGCTGGGAAAACCCTTCCCTTTCACTTACTCTCACTGCACGCGCTCCCTTCCTCATTCATTTGAAAAAGAAAGAAAAACTCAGTATGGAGTTAGAATAAATATTAAAATTCACCATTTAGTCATTATACGAGGACAGAAGACTCGACTGACTACTGTAAAAACAAGATATGGAAATTAAATAAAGAGATTAGAAATTTTGTACTACTTACCCGGCAATAACAAGAAAAGGGCACAGGCTAGTAACAATAACGCATTCCCATTCCTGTACTGGAAGAAGAAACCCACATGGACGGCGGCACATTTCCAAATATTTAGTTTAAAGAGAGGGTAAGATTTCCGTTCAGTCATTGTATTTGACAAAGAAATCCAAAGATAAAAACAAACAAAAAAAAAAACCTTTTTAAAATTATTATTATTTAAAAAGGAGAAGACGACTCTTTTTTTCTTCCCGCAAACAGTTAAAAAAAATTATATTCTGCTTAACAAAACTGATATTTTTAAAAAACAAGAAGACGGATAAGTGAAATATTTTTTCATATTGTTTTTTCTTGTTCTTGTTCTTGAATAAACAAATACCAGTAGTTGAAATAAGCAGAAAAAAGCTTTAAAAATGCAGATATTTTTTTGATCGGAAGAAGACATACAAATCCGTTTGCATCATGACTGATATAGATAATAAAAGAAAGAAGAAATGTCTAGGTGTGGGTGCTCTCTGTTTTGTTAGCTGAATGAATAATGTCACTTTAAAGACTGGGGAGTGAGTATAACTTAACTAAGCTGTCTCCCTCTGTCTCTCCTGCTGTGTACTACTACACAGTACACACAACAACCACTACTACTTGCGTTGTTGAGAAATTAATTGATTGGAGTGGAAAGAGATCATCATTATTACAAATATCGACTGAACGACGAGGGAGGAGCAATCAATGCTGGGTTGGCCTGGTGGGTGGATTATTATTACACTGGACTTTGATGTTTTGCTTAAAAAGATCCTCAATTAGACGAATAAACAAAAGAGCGTGTGTTTGTAGAAGAATTGCATGCAAGCCTGGAGGTCAGCAGGCGTGCCGACTTGCCGCGCGTACAGAATTCCGGGTCCTCGTTTTTAGAGACAGGTGAGATATGAAAAACGATAGGTTTCATTTTTACACCGATTTAGCACTTCCACCTTTCTTCTGTCTGACCTGTTTTTTTTTTGGTTTTTTTTGTGTTGTTTGGTTTGGGTTAATTCTTTTTAAAGAAAACATTTTTATCTTGATGCGTTTGTTGTTTGTTTTTGACGTGATTTAATAAGGAAATTAATAATCCAAGTAGAGATCAAGGTTGTGTGTTCAAATCACGCAAAAGAGCGATTATTAAAAAAACGTTATAGAGCAATAAGCAAAAACCGAGATATTAAAATACCGACCCGTGTTTTGTTTAGTATTTAAATGAAAAATTCCTTTTAATGTTTTTGACAAAAACTGAACAATGAAAAATATTCGTATCTAAATTTTAAAGTTTATTATTTCTCTAAAACTCTTCAAGGCATTTTAGTTGAAGTTGAATTGATTAAACGATTTGTTTCTTCTTGTTTTTATATTCAATTGAATTAAATTTAAAATCAGTGATTGGTGATGATGTGGGAGGTTAGATCCTATTTTAAGTTTCGTTACCATTCGACGCGTTTTTAGAGGCCCGGGTTTTGTGTAAACAAAAACAAGACATTTTATAAGGAAAGTATAACTTTTCTAGACCATTAAAATTCAAATTAGAATTAAATTGAAAATAGAAGTCTAGGGTCAGGTTTTTGTTCTGTAAATAAATTTAGAATAAGTTTAGTGTATTTTGAACTTTATTAACTAAAAAAATAACAGTTTCAGTTCTTCTTTCTGCGTTAAGAAATTTCAAATCAAAGTTAAACACGTAATTTCATTGATTTATTCTTTTTTCTCTTTGTCATCATTTATTATTCGATATCCATCCATTAGTTGTCGATATTGATTATTATTATCGATAAAAATCATTTTTAAAAAGTCGAGATTTTTTTCTCTCTCTCAGAAACAACGGTTTTATTTTTTCTAAATAAAATGCTTTTTGGTTTAATATTAGATTCAGATTCTAAACTTTCTTCAATCTTAAAATAATGACGCAATTAAATTATCATGAACTTCGTTTGGTTGTTCGTTATTTATCCGTAATATTTGTTCAATGACTTTTGAGCCAGTATTAAAAGTTAAGATTTAAATAATAATTTTTTTTTTATTTTGCCGACTAGTGGAAAATGGTAAGGAAGAGAAACTAACCCGAAACTTTTGTGTTTGAGCTGTTTGTTGTTTCTTGGTGTTATTTTTTTATAGACACAAAAAGTAAATAATTTTGATTTACTTGATTTCAACCAAAATTCAAAAATATTTTTAGAAAACTTCTTTTTTTTTTTTTTTTACTTCGGTGGGAGGGAGAGCCCGCTTGCGCCCTAGGCCCGGGCCTGGCTATACAGATTTTTTAATAATACTTTACAATTACAAAAACAGCAGTAACAGCACTCATTTAAGACCACCACACACACACATATATATTTATTATTTTACACCATAGTAATAATGCTTTCTTTCTTTCTTCTTTTAATTCCTTGGTGCTATTTTGTGGATGGAAAGGACAGGGACAGGGACACTGGACAGTAGTGGATGGGACACTCAGACTAACTTAAAAACATGTGTTAAGGTGTTTTTATTTTTTTTACACTACACACAAAAACCGGGGACATGACTAGAATCTGACTTCTTTTGGACAGGAATTTAAACTAGAAAAAAAAAAATCATTTTCTGGTGAGAGATTATTGACATGTTGTGTTGTACCGACTTTAACTTCCAGATCCAGCAATTGTTTACGTTCGTTGACGTTTTGCGTTGGTGGATTCATAAATATTCCGTGGTTTATTAATGTTTAGTTTTGAAATTAGTTTCTACCCACGTTTTTTTTATCCACTTGGGTTAAAGTAAAGTAGTAGAGGGTTCTATTGTTTTGAGTGCTAGGAAAGGAAACCAACATGTGCAGAGTAGTTTTAGTAGTAGCTTGTGTTCAAATCCAGGTCCAAACCAAAACCACAGAAGGGTATTTATTGACTTGGAGGGGGGGTTCTTTGAAAGCAGATGAAAATAATAATTCTTGTATTTGCTTTTAAATGCAGATTCAATAATGTAACAAATTCTGTCCGATATGGTATTGATTGATTTGAGCAGAAGCCCTCAGAGCAAAAATCCCAATAGCACCCAAAAAAAATGAATAAACTAAAAACTGGTAAAATTCAGACTTTTTTTTTCTTTTACACCATGAATAATCGCTAAAAGCTAAAAACGAGAGAGAGAGAGAAAGAGAGACTTTTTTGTGATATAGATCCTGAGAGTTATTCCAATTCTAATGTGTAGTCATTGAACTGATTGCTCTTTTTGTTGTCTTCCTTTAAAAACCCTTTTAAATGTCATCGTCATCAGCAACAACATCACAACAATCACAAACAGGGACGCAACAACAAAACGAACAAATCCATTAAGTGAAAAATGAAGGGCAGAGAGTCTCTCTGCCCTTAGAGAGCTCTGCCAGAAACGGGGCGAAATTTTTAAGTAACCAATAAAAAATAGAAGAAATATCTTTTCTTTTTTTAAAATTAGTACCAAATAAATAACTTTTATCTTTCTCAAGTTACGAATAGTTGGGTCTTTTTTTTTTCTTTTTCGAATGCTTTCTTTTTATGTGCCTTCTTCAAATGAGACTCTTGTGCCAAAACTTGGTCTGCTCTGCTCTGGCTGGCTGGCTGCTGCTCTCACCAAGTATAATATTATTCTTTTTCTTACGAACGACCAACCAACACATTAAAGTAAGTCACCATTTAAAGTCTTCCGTATTTTTTCTTAATTAAAAGAACATAAAAATGGTCTCATCTCCAAATATGATTTCTAAAGATTCTTTCAGTAATTCCACTCCACTCCCCATTCATATTGTTCTTGTAAAATAATTCGTCTTAATATATTTAACCGGTCCTTATTTGCATTTTATTTTACACTAGTGAGTGCACATCATCACATGCACATTGCACACTCACATACTGTCCTCTCGGTACACAAAAAAGCAAAACGTGTGGTCGCACCCGCACCAAAGTCACGAGTAAAATAATCACAACAAAAGTACAGTTATTAAGGGTTTTTTTCTGCCGTCTGTCTCTATAAGTCAAGTAAAGTGAAGTAAGTACCCTTCTACTTTACCCTACTACTAAGAATAGATTCACAGTGATACTTCCCATTTCTTTTCGTGTCATTGTGTTCGTCACTCAATCTACTCGCTCACAAAATAGACTAGTTATGTCTTTCTGACTTTACACCAATTTATTTAGTCAGCCTTTCCAGCAAAAACCCTTAAAAGATTAGATTACAGTTTTTTTTATCAAGACTTCTAGTTTTACTTTTTTTGGGGGACACTGGTAACCTTAGGCAAAATAAAGAGATGACCCACCAATATTTCGGCCTTATGAAGGGCTATCTCTGATTGGCCTTGACCAGTTGGTAATTTTGCTAAGTTAGGGTTTAAAGGAGAAGAAGAAAATCGACAATCAAATTATTTCGAAGTTTACTTTTTGGTGGTTTTTTTTTTTTTTTTCAAATTTTATGTAACATTTTTTAATTTTTTCAAATTTTATGTAAAAATTTTATGAACTTTTGAATAAAAAAAATATTAGAAAAATGTTTTTTATCTTTTTTTTTTTTTAAAGTTTTTACCCCATAAAAAAAATTTAAATGAATTTTGCAATTTTTTGTATGTGTCACAATTGGATCCTAAAGTGCCAAAATATTGACCCTGGTGATTTAAAGCAAAAGAAGACACACCAATATTTCAGCCATATAATGGTTCTCTATTGGAACGGCTCTGAGTGACTAGTTGGTAAGTTTGCTAAATCAGGGTCCAAAGGTTATATCTACAAAAAAAAAACATTTCTTCTCTTAAAAGCTTTTAGTTCCAAAATTACAAGGTTTGTTCTAAAAGTAATGCCACCTATTTATTAAAAAGTTAATACGGTACAAAGTCAGAAGTGCTACAATTAAAACAAGCAACCTTTTGTGCTACAGAATTTATTTTTACACATAGTACATTGAGAATGGTGGTGACTTTTACCAGTGATGAATAAAGTGGTGCATTTTTGCATCTGGAGCGCACTTTGTCATTTACATCTCTGTTATCTCTCTGAAATTGACAAGCCCAAACAATTTAGGATTTTTTAGAATCTTTAGGATGAGGCTAATTATTTGGCAGATCTATTTCCATTCTATTGTCCTCGTCCTTATCAGTATGATCTTCAGAATCCTTGAGATGAGGCTTGGTAATTTGCAGATTTATCTGAAAGCTAAGATTTTGCTCCTAATCTTAAGTGATAAGATTATAATTCTCCTTGTCACACTGTTAGTTAATACAACCTTTTTGACCTCCTCTGATTTTTGACATTTTTAAGAGAAGAAGCACTAATACTGTAAAAAAATAAAACCTGTAGCAGTCACCTCAAACCGGAATCGCGCCAGGTGATCCGGCCACCTACTGACCAGTTGGCCGGAACCGCGT
>JAUZSX010319192.1:0-11768 GCA_034780655.1 Idiosepius hallami | reverse complement strand
TGTTTTGTTATTCTTGTATTCATGTGTACTTTTAGATAAAACAATCAAATTTACTTATTATTGTTTTTAAAATTTTCGCTGCCGGTACCTACTTAATGTATTCGACTGGTCATGCCCCAAACCATCGACCTGCCTGGTACAGTACCTCATATTGCTTAGTAGTGGTTACCCATCTTAGTACTGAACAGGCTTTATATTGCTTAACTTTGGTGATATAGTGGAAATCAGTGTCCCCAATATATGACTGTATTTGTGATGATTTGAAGAAGATATTAGAAAATAAGCATCAGCCAATTCAAAGGATAATTTTAAGCTGGGCTTTAATAACAATTTCTAAAAATGATTAAACCTTTTTTTTTTTTGTCCACATAGATTTTTTAATGCCATAATCTGTACTATTTGACCCATAGCTGGAGAGGATGTGGGGATTTATACTTTTCCTAAAGGTATTAGTTCAATTATCAATGCAAATGAAATCAGTAAGATTCAAACTCGTGTGTTACGATTCCAAAGTCCTACTGTCTACTCACTAAGCCAAGTGGACCACCCCACTTTATTAGTTTTGAACATGTAAGTTTTAAATGTTGAAAGATTTTTTTTTGTGTCTGCAAAAAAAATCTGCATGCAATACTATATTTTTTTTATTCTTACAAAATGAATCTAAATTATATAATTGTTATTAATCTTATAGGATGACAAAATTGTCATCATTTTTTATTTTATTTTAATGGAAAGGTTGGGTTCAAAGATCTCCCATTTGCTTATAAAATGTATTTCTGAACAAATAATTTAGCATCCTCCCAAAATGTATCTATAAGATATTAAATTAAAATAATTAGAAACAGTTTATTGTTCCAGATGAGGAAATTTATAAATCTTTATTTAAATATGAAAGTTTAACTTTTCTGACTCTGATGGGACAGCCGAATAAAACTTATGTTGGTTTTGAAATACATGATAAACAATTGAGCCAATATTTTTCTAAGTTGCAGTCAGATGGTTGCAAGCTATTTATATTAACTTTTTTAAATTTAAAATAAACATGAGCAATTGTTCCTGCATTTAATGAAAACCATTTAACATTCTGTAGAAAATTTCAGAAGGTTTTGGTAATTCTCCTTTTTATAGGCACTGAAGCTAGAGCAGAGGTAAAACCTTAAAAATCATATTACATGAGTTCAAATCGTAGTCAAAACCATTACAGTTACCTTTAGCTGCCTTGGGCAGATGGGGATCCTTAGCTCGGGAGAGTGACTCAACTTGTTGAGGGGCAACACTATTCACAAAATCTCAGGGATGTAATGAGCACATTGAAATGGTCTTGTGCCTAACTTTGGTTAGTGCTCGACCTAGTAAATATATCTTTTTTTGTAAACTGTTTTTTTTTTATGTTTGTGGAGCAGTGAAGATCAAAATAGCTTGTGTCACTCATCTAACCAAGTTAACCTCAATGACTAAGTATCGACTGTATTATTACTTAAGAACTAGACACAAATTTTTGTCCATAAATCTTTATCCTAAATATATCTGAATTTTCTACTGGTTATGAGCTCTTACACAAGTTAATTATACAGTATGTTCAAGAAGTTACTTATAATTAAATTTGTAATTTATAATTTCAAAATAAGAATTACCCATGTTCTAGAATTTCATATAAAATGTTTAAAATAGTTAATTTATTACAATATGTTTAATTAGATTTAAAGAATTAAACTGGCTTATTTTTAGATTCTTTCAAAGCTTGTCTCATATGAGGAAATTATCTAAACTCTTGATTAACAATGAGAGTTGAAACTTTTCTGACTCTGATGAGACATTTTGATATCAACTATATTTATTTTATTAGGTTTTAATTTTAAAAGTTTATTTTAGTTTATTTTCATATGATAAGAGATTTATTCCTTAAGTTTCTCATAGCAAGAACAGCTGTATCAAATGGTTTGTAAATTTATTGATAATTTTTACAAATTAATCTTTTAAAGATGAGATTAATTTATAACTAAATAAGACAAACAATTAGAAATACTCAACATTGCCTAGAAATTTAAAAAATAACTTTACTTGAACAACTTGGATTTTTTTCAAAGGTTGATTTTATTTTTAAATTAAAATCTATTTTGTGATAAATTAAATATGAATAAAAATCATTTATGCTCTAATATATATATATATTACATACTAGCCAAACAATGTATCATTAGATTGAAAGAGTTAAACTTTAGATTCTTTCAAAGTTTGTCTCAAATGAGGAAATTATCTAAACTCTTGATTAATAATGAGTGTTGAAACTTTTCTGACTCTGATGAGACATTTTGACATCAACTATATTTCTTTTATTAGGTTTTAATTTTAAAAGTTTATTTTAGTTTATTTTCATATGATAAGAGATTTATTCCTTAAATTCATGTTGGTGGAACAGTTCCAAGCATTGCATTGAAACAAAAATTTCATAAGTGTATAATGATTAATATTATTAATATTTAAAAAATGAATGTATAAATGCATTTATATATGTACGTGCAATCTATTAAAATAAACACTGAGTACTAAAAAAAAAAAACCAGAACTAGCAATTTATTAGAAAGCAAGTCATCTAGGCATTTCATTGATATGAAAAAAAAAATGGAGGAAGGTTTCTCAATGCCTATATGGAGAATATTCATGTTAGTAAGAGAAGGGTTGAAATTATATCTTTTAAATATTTTTATATTAGGTTTCACTTGTAATTATCTCTATTATTCTTTGAAATTAAAATTATATTTAGGTTCTAAAGAAAGTGTGAATAAATCCAAGTATTTATTCTTAAGTTCGTTCTTTCTTCAGAATAAATATGTTTTGTACAACTATTATTCGGACTGTTTTCCTTGTCATCATCCTTATCATTGTTATATTAGAATAATAGTTGTACAAATCATCAAGCCTCATCCCAAGGATTCTGGAAAACCATACACACACCACAACCAGTAGTGGGGGTTATGTATTAACTATATAAAAGATGCAGTTGAGAAATTTAAAAAAAAAAAAGCCAAAACTGTAATGACTATGTATACATGCATAGTATTTGGAATCCTTGGTTGTAAAAGACAAAACTTGGAATGGCATTAAGAAAACAGTCGATGAATAAATTTCTTGTAAAAAATTATATATATTTTTTAGATTTTAATGTTTCTTACAATTTTATTAATTTCAGCCAAAAATGTAGCAACAGACATTGCTCAAAAACTGTGCGATTCTGTCGCTACTAAGTTGGAAGGCAAAGTACTTGGAACTTTTGGCAGTAAGTATTATTATTGTACATTTTTTTTTTCTTTTTCATAACTGGCTTGAATTTTCTTTTCTTTTTTTTTCTTTTTTTAAATATTATTACTAGGACTGTGATAAAATTCTATTCTTTTATTGAAAATTATTTTTGTCACAGACTTGACTATTTTGTGATTTTACTATTTCTTGTAATTCATTACTTATTAGTAGGGCTATGATAATATTCTTTTATTGAAAATTATTCTGGTATAGACTTGACTATTTTGTGATTTTACCATTTCTTTTAATTCATTACTTATTAGTAGGGCTATGATAATATTCTTTTATTGAAAATTATTCTGTCATAGACTTGACTATTTTGTGATTTTACCATTTCTTTTAATTTATTACTTATTAGTAGGGCTGTGATAATATGCTTTTATTAAAGATTAGTCTTGTCACAGATTTGACTATTTTGTGATTTTACCATTTCTTTAAATTCTATATGTGTTAGTAGGTCCATGACAACATACTTTTATTTAAAATATTCTTGTCACATCTGTAATAATTAGAGATGTGACAAGCATATTCTTTAACAAAAGAATATTGTCCCAGCTCTAATTATTATATTATTTGTAATAATAATTTTAATATTATTGTAATTAGACTATATTATGTGAGATGAGAATGAAAACTGATTAATATTTTGTAAAGTCCTCAACATTAAACTGAATCTCAAATTCCCTACAATTCTCACATCAAACATTTGTCTTTCTGTAAACCTGTTTCTACATTATCTATCAGCATAACTTTTACTATTTTGAATTAACTGTTTTTATATTGTTTATCTATAGTCATCAGTCGGGCTGAGACAATATTCTTTTATTAGAGAATATGCTTGTTACATCCTTAGTTCTTAGAGCTGTGACAAGTATATTGTCACGGCCCTACTGGTAAGAAAAGAATTAAAAGAAATGGTAAAATCGCAAAATAGTCAAGTCTGTGACAAGAATCATCTTTAATAAAAGAATAATCTTTAATAAAAGCATATTCATACAGCCCTGGTCATCAGATATTATAAGTTGGAAAGCTTCATATACACTTTAAACTTACTTTCCTTTTATTTGAATCATTCTAGGTATTGCCACGACCGTGAAGAATACTTTAAATGAGTCTTGTGTACAGATTCTTTCTCCACAACGCAGAGTAGATATCCTCCGTGATGCATTGGATGCTAAACAGCAACGTCGTCCTTACTGTATTACTTTTTGTGGTGTAAATGGAGTTGGAAAATCCACTAATTTGGCCAAGGTAAAACAAGTTAATATTCCTAATTGCTTATTCATTTAAAGGTTAATCAGACATAGGTACCAGAAAATTGATATATTGTCTTGGTTCCTGTGCCATTCTCTTTAGTAAAAAAACTGAACCTGAGTAAAATGAATTCAGTTGTAGTGATAATTTATCCAAAATATAACAGTAGTAGTAGTAGCAATAATAGCAGCAGCAGTAAATCCAGTATTCGGGTGTCGAGTCAAAGATTTGGTTAAGTAGGAAAATTGTTAAATCTGACCTCCTAAAAATAAGGTAAATCATTTCCTTCCTGCTCTGTGATTGGTCAGGTTAAATTTACCCTCCACATCTAATGAGACATTCCAATCTCCATGTTCATACCCAGTATGTATCATTAGACCAAAAATAATTTCAATATTCAACTTGGATTCATTGTTAACCCATTTAAATGCTTGTCTTTTGGATACTTTATAATAATACTATGTACAATTATTGAATCAAAATTTCCTTTTCTGCCTTTTCAAATTTTTATATAAAGAAAACATTTTTTTTGTGTTTGCCTGAATTTGTGATATAAATTCTATTGTTCAAACTTCTGGTCTCATCTTTAATCTTACATTCACAATATTACAGATAATGTGCTCTTATGCCTTAGGTATTATTTTAGCTAAGTGGCTTCTATCCAATCCATACAGTCACACTGTTCAATTCATAAAATTCTATTGGTATTAAACGAGACTGTTAAGTATTTGTAGCTCTGTTTTTAGCTTTGAAACCTACACTTATAACTGCTACACTATGTGTCTGATTGTTAATATAAAAATAAAGATGAAAATAAGTTTAATTTTTTTTGTGTGTGTATTTTGGTTTTCATTGAAATGCTATTCTATTGCCTTTCAAGTTTTTTGGATTTTCTTATGTGTTTTAATTTGAACAGCCAGAAATAAAAGAATTTTAACTTTAATGTGATAAAATATAAGTATATTAAAAAAAATGCTTATAATTGTTTTATTTCAGTAAAAATTAGGTCTTAACAGAAAAATAAATAGAGAAAAAAAAACCTTAATTTTTAGCTTAAATGCATAAAAAAAACTACCGGGTGTCTCAAAAAATGTACTCACACAAGTCGAATGACGAGAAATCCTTTATTCATGAACATACAGTGAAATGGAATGGCTTCGAATTTATATTTGTGAGTACATTTTTTTTATATTTGTGAGTACATTTTTTTTTAGACACCCTGTACATCCAAACAAAAGTTAATAACAAAGTAAATAATTTTTAAGTTATACTAATTTAGTATCTTGTTTATTTTAAAATTTCATAGTAAAGATGAAAATAGCATTTTATGATTTTTATCATCAAATCTTTAAATAATGTATATCATTTATGATCTAAAAAAGTTTTTTTAGTTTCAATTAAGTTAATAAAGAGTATTTTCTATTCTATATTATTAATTTGATTATAATAATCTTCAAATTAAACAGGTATGCTTTTGGCTTGTTGAAAATGGCCTGCGTGTGCTTATTGCTGCATGTGACACATTCCGTGCTGGTGCTGTTGAGCAACTTCGTACTCACACCCGTAAACTGAATGCCCTTCACACACCCGACATGCATAATGGGATACAAATGGTACAACTTTATGAGAAAGGTTATGGAAAAGATGCTGCTGGAATTGCAAAAGAAGCCATTAATTATGGTAAGCTAATCATTAATGTAATAATAATTGAGCTTTTCCAAGCCATGAAGTAAGGGATAGACATGATGGACCTGATATACAGACACGAGTGGGTGCTGACAAATTGAATGTTTATATGTCTTTCATTGATATGAGAATTCATTAATAGGGCTATGACATGCAAGAATATTCTTGTCGTTATTGACTATTTTGTGATTATACATTTGCTTTTAATTCTATACTTATTAGTAGGGCTGTAACAACATGCTTTTATTAAAAAAATATTCTTGTCACAGCCCCAGTAACTAGAGATATGACAAGCTTATTCTTTAATAAAATCATTGTCATAGCCTTATTCATTATGAATATATTTACTTGGTGAGTACAACCCAAGTCTGGCACAAGGCCATTTTTACATGCTCTTACCTAGGCTTTTTGCATTCGGTGTTACCTTTCACCTAGATGAGGTGCTCTCCCAAGTTAACGAGCTCCATCTGCCGAGGCAGCTAAAGGTGAATGCAAGGGTTTTGACTGGGATTTGAACTTGTGTACTAGGATTCCAGAGCCCAAGCTTTTACCAATGCTCCAACTTCGCTGCCCTATTCATTATGAATATACTGCAACAGATGAAAGTATTTTGGAATCTTGTATTTGACAAGAGGTTTATCATTTAAGTGATTCAGGCTAATGTATTCATTACTTTGGTTGATGTGCCTCTCAACCTTATTCAGCTATGCATCCACAAAAATGCCCATCAGCCAAAATATTGTGAAGATCAGAAAAGAAGTCTGAATAATTTCAATAAAACCTTACAAGACCTGTAAAATTATTAATGACATTTGGTAATTGAGTAAAATTATGCCTGTTCTCAAATTAAAAAAATCATATTTTAAATAACAATAAATGCTAACAAAAAAAAAATATAATGAATTTTTCTTTTCTTTTTTCAGCAAGGGACAGTCGTATTGATGTTGTCCTCATTGACACTGCTGGCAGAATGCAGGATAATGCACCTTTGATGAAAGCTTTGGCTAAGGTAAATTGGTGCTATTTTGTTTACTGAACTCTTTAAAAATATAAAAATATTCAAAATCATGATCATGGATTGTCGGATCTTCTTATACACTTGTTTTACAATGAATCTTATTATAATCATTTGGCTATTAGACATTTTTTTTTTTCTAATTTTTTAAAATTTAACATATTTTTTAAAAATTTCATGTAAGATTCTATTGTATATTCTCTGTAAGCCACATATCTATACACACTTAATTAAAAGTATTACATGAGGATAGTTTGGATTAAAAAAGAAAAAAAAACAATCAAATTTTACTTTTCCAACATCATAATCCTTTTGTAATAAAATCAAATCAGCATATAGTTTCCACACTAATTTATTTAATGTAATCTGTAAAAACATTTTTAATGTAAAAACATTTTAAAAAATTCTATTAAAGTTTTTCACTAAATTCAACTCAATGAATAATATCACACTATAAATAGACTTAGCAGCATTAGTAATTATTTTTTCAATGTAAAAACATTTTTAAAAATTGTATTAAAGTTTTTCATTTATGAAAAAAAAAAGACATTGTTTTGTAAATGAAAAATGAAAGTTTTATTTTATGGAAGTTTTTTTTTTATCTTATGTCAAATGTTTATTTATTTGCAGCTTATCAAAGTGAACCAACCTGATCTTGTTTTGTTTGTTGGTGAAGCTCTTGTGGGAAATGAGGCTGTTGATCAACTCACCAAATTTAACCAAGCTTTAGCTGACAACTCTAACATGACAAACCCCAGACTCATTGATGGAATTATCCTCACTAAATTTGATACAATTGATGATAAAGTAAGCAAAATTGATCTTTAATTTCATTTCTTTGCTATCCCTTCTCATAATAAGTCTTGATAGACACGAATTTCCAATATTAATGTTTTATAAAATTATTATTGCTTAAAAAGACTTGCTTTATTTTTGTATTCTACTACTAGAGTGCGCATTTATTTTTTAAATGTTAAATTTTATTTAAATGTTTATTTAAATGTTAAATTTTATTAACATTTTTTAAATGTTAAATAAAGAGATTACTATTATTTGAATAAATTTTGTTTTATATTAACTTCAGACTGCATCAAATGTTCTTTTATTAAATGAAAATTTAAATCACATAATTTCACTGTTGAAAATCTTATTAGTACATTAAAATAATCAAAGTTTTGTTATAATTATTCCAGTTAAAGCTAGTCAATTTTTAGTAAAATCATATTTGCCAAAAATCTATTTTAAATATTAGAAAGACCTGATTAAGCTTTAAATATTCTACTTTATATTTTAAATTTGTTGATATGCTGTTAAAAATTCCTATTTCTAAAACTTGTTTAAAAATTTATTTAAAAAAAGCATTTCATTTGTTGTAAACTGTTCATTTACAAAAAATATAGATTTCACATTTAAACATCAAGTAAGTCATTAAACTAATTGTTAAAAATTATTTTTACATAAAATTTTGCAGTAAGAATGTAGATTTAGAATATTTTCTCTAATGATTTTTTTTTCAATTTTAATTTTACTCCTGTTGTATTTATTTTGTAGAATTAGGTTTTTTGTAAAAAATGTAAATCTCTTCCTTTTGTTTCTTTCTTTGCTTTTCTATTTAAAATGCATTAAAATGGCATTTAATAATAGAATTAAGCTTTAATTAAATACTAATTATTTTGTTGAATAATAAAGACAAAATCCGTCGGTTTTGCAGAACAAGCAAATGGAGAAATAGTATTTTTGCTCGGGGACTTTACACTGGTTGTAAGACAGCAAATTGATTGGTTAGGGTTCGGCCAAATTTCTCCATTTGCTTGTTCTGCAAAAGTGCCCCAAATCAATTCAAATATATATTCAGATTAATTTAATTTTTTTTAATCTTTATTTTTTAGGTTGGCGCTGCTATTTCCATGACCTACACAACTGGTCAACCAATTGTATTTGTTGGTACTGGCCAAACATATACTGACCTAAAAAATTTGAATGCCAAAGCTGTCGTCCATGCTCTTCTCAAGGCCTAAGACATTGTCAATTTTTAGACTATTATCAAAAAATGAGAAAATAATTATCAATCAATCAAAAGTCAAACTAACCTGATTATTTTGTCCTATGTCTTCACTCTTTCTCTCATCACCTACGCAAAAATTAGCTCTGCTCACCTTCCATAAAAAAAAAACCCTTAAAAAGATTTTTGCCCACACTCACTTCATTTATGCAAATATTATAAATTATATTTTTGGGTTTTGGCCTATGTGTGTGAGTGAAGTAAAATTGTCAACAATTTTTTTTTTTTTTTCTTTTTTTTTTTTTTGATGGAAGGGAGTTGAGAAAAAATATAATGGTGGATGGATGACATTGTTTTAATTCACAAAAAATTTTAAGTCATCCTTTAACCTCTAAATTTTTTATTAAAGCCTTTTTTTTTTTCTCTTTTTTTTTATTATCTCCCCTTGGTTTTGTGGTGATGGGATTAAGTCAGTGGTCATAGTCTGTCTCATTCTAAGGTATTGAGTTTGCCTTTCTGTGAGAAGTTTACCACAGGATATTCCTGTAACTGGAAGAGTTACACGTGGAAACCTCTTCTGCTCCTGCCCCCCCTTACTCCCTCAAATAATATTAAAAACATAAACTTTATCTTGTGTATTTAACCATAGGCAACAAACTTCCATCAGAGGCTAAAAACTCTTTGTATCAAGATATAACTTTATTTGAAATGGACAATTTCAATTCATGTCCCAAAATGAGATTCTTAAATCCATTTGTTTAGTTTTTAAACTTTCATTTTATTAGTACAACAAATGATGAATAGAAGTTAGTGCTATGTTCAAAAGGTTAGTGTTTATCTCTAACTTCAAGCTGGTTGAACTACATCAACTGCAAGCTATAAATTTTGTTCACTTCATAGAAATTATCATTTGTATAAACCAAACAATGAAGTGTGACATTTTAAACATAGTAATTTTTGTTAAATTATGCACTTGTAATTTGGATTATATGGATTTTCAATCTATGATTTTTATTTGAATGATAAAATTTAAACCAGAAAATCACCATAAACTTCTGATTAACCCTTTAGGCACTAAGAGGCCAACAACATAAGGCTAAAAAAGACACACCAATATTTTGGCTTTAATATGTTTCTCTAATATAATGTCTCTGAGTGACTACTTGGTAATTTTGATAAGTCAGAATTAAAAGGGTTAAATAGAATTTCTGTATTTTTAATTTTTTTTAAGTATAAGTTTATATTATTTTTTTTTTTAACTTGTCATTTGCTTATAATTTTTCAAAAAAAAAATTAAGCTTAACCCTGTTCTCTTTAATCTTGTTCTGAGATTTAGTTTGTTTTTTAACCATGCAATGATGGAAATTTGTTTCAGCCTTCAATTAAACAAATTATTATTATTTTTTTTAATGAAGGCTTGTATTTCTGAAAGCCCAGCAGAGAAATCAAACATGAGATTTTTGTCCTGTTACAATTTGGATCAGCTAAAATTAACTGAAGACACATTTTTGGCGTAAAATGACCCATCAGGAATTGACATGCCATTAAACCCAAAAAACTTAACCTAATAATAACTGACATACTTGTTTTGCAATAGGTTTTTTTTTTTAATTAATTTAAATCTATTGTTTATTTAAGCTGAAGTATTTTTAAGAATGAATGTTCAAACCTTGAAGTGTTCATCTGGACGTTTTTTTGTTGTATATGTATAGTAATAATTATCTTCCATAAGTTCTTCTATCCAAAAAGCAACAGTAAAATCTTTTTTTTTTTTTGTTTTATTTAAAGATTATTGTTTGCTACATTAATTATGTCCAATGCTAAGTGCAGTTGTTGGTTGTCTAAACCCTAGCATTTATAAAATGTGCCTATAACAAGCAAATAAGACTAAGATAGATAAATGCTAGAATCTCATTTTACTGAAATATTGAAATCCTGTCAACAACTCATTAGAGCATTTGTGTGTGTGTGTGTGTGTGTTTGTGTGTCTATTTAAAAAAAATCCTTGTGTGAAACGTAAATCTAAAGATTTTTGGAACATTCTATATTTTGCGTTAATTCTCGAAGGGCTTTTTAAAAATCTTTGAAAAAAGTGAAATGTTTAATCTTTCCAGATTTTTTTTTTAGTCTCCATTTGTTTCTTTTTTTTCATTTTTGTGCACTGTTTCTAATTAATCATTTACGTAATACATTTGAATTCAGGTCACAGTTTTTTTTTATCTAATTTAAAATAAAAAAAGGAAAAGTTTTTGTTTAATTCCTATCTTGTAGATCTAAATAGATAAATGTGCTTTTTAATGCAATTTAAATTCTATAACAAGTTGGTTTAATAAAATTTTTTTACATAATAATTTTGTTTAGCCTCTAAGTAAGCAGTTTGCCTGTTAATTCCAAGACCAGTCCTCACAAAAGTATTATTCAATAATACTAATATTATAATATGATATTTACTTGGTGAGCACCCCCAAGTTTGGCACAAGGCCATTTTTACGTGCTCTTACCCGGGCTTTA
>JAUZSX010319181.1:0-11769 GCA_034780655.1 Idiosepius hallami | reverse complement strand
AGTAAAATAAATATCGAGTTACTTGCCCTTGTCAAAATATTTTCTGGAGTAAGGGACGCTAAAATAAGATTCTACCGGGAATTATTATCTTAATCCAAATATAAACTTAGATGGAACGATTACTTACTGAGTTTATTCGAACTCGCATAGTACGATTCCGAAGCCAAACTACCTTCACTGTCTGAATTTGACTTCCCTGTGTGTGTGTGTGTGTCTATTTGTACCTGAGTGTGAATTGTTGTGTTAAATAAAACAGTAAACAAAACTCTAAATTAAAAATGAAACTTTTTGTTAAATTAAGGTTAAAAATATTTACAAAATTATTATTACTTTTTTTTAACTTCAATTTATTAGCAGAAACCTAATGCAGGAGAGAAACAAATTGTCGGGTTGTTAAAAAATGGAATTGAGTGCCACCCACAAACGGAAAACGGAAGTAACGTAAGAAAATACAAAAGAATAGGTTAGAGGCATTATGGGTCGGTTTCACTGGTGCAAAATGGAACAAAATAAAAACGGAATTAATTATTGGGTCTGTAACTGTCCATACTCTATAAAAAAATTGTGAAGAAGTTGTTTTGTTCAATGGTTACTTTAATTTAACAGTTACTTCTTTTTTTCCGTTTGGGGCCCAATATTAAGAATTTACATTCCATTTTTTAAATAACCCGAAAATTCGTTCCTTTTTCCTCTCCTGTATTAATACCGAAAATTGAAAGGAAGTTAAGAAAAAAAAATTAATGATTTTATTTTTATTTTAAGAATTAATATTTCCAATTTTGTAACCAATAAAAAAAAAATTAAAACAGACGTTAATTTTCTCATCTCCGCGGTAAATGTTTTCTGCCTTTTTCGCCATCAAAGAAACGATTTTTCAAGTTTTTTCTTAAAACGAATCGGTCGATCTAAATAAGCAATTCCATCATTTTTATAAGGTATTCACTCTCTTTTTTATACAGTCAATTTGTTTAGTTGATTTTATTTCTTTAGATTTGAAATGAAAATATTTTCAAAGTTTATTTTTTATCTTTTTGTAAAAATCATCAAACAAGAAAAACACGTTTGAAATCGACTTTATTTTATTTTATTTTAAAAACAAAATTATTTTCACATCAATTTATGATTTTAATTTATTTTTCTATTTAATTATGATTTGTCTTGATTTTTTGTAAAATAAAATAAAAATCGGTTTTTATTATTGTTTTTAGTAACTGACAAAAAAATGGAAACTAATTCCGTTTCAAGAAGAAATAAATTTTCAAAGAATTTACTTAACTCTTTGAATCCTAAAGGGCCGACATATCAGCCTTGAGAACATAAGCCCCCCCCCAAAAAAAAAGTACCCTCTTGTTGACCCTAGTAGTATGGCACTGGTGGGGTGGATGATGACCACTTAATTTTGATAGGTTAGGGTTGCCACGACACGGCCATTAAACTAAGAAAAGGCTAATTGTGACTTTTTGTTAAAAGCCAATTAAAATCTATTAAAATTCATAATTTTTGCAAAACTTTTGGTTTTATCTGAAAGATAAAACCCTGAATGTTTTTATATTAAAAACAAGAAAAATATATTTTTCTATTTTAAATGATTTTGAATATTAAATTTTTCCAAAAAAACACACTTTTACTAATTTTTCGTATTTTTCGCCGAAAACATAAACAAAGTTTGAATATTTTTTTTTAAGTTTTAGAATCGGGTAATTTCCTAATCCCACTCAACTTATTCCAGAGAATTCTTTGACTATGGGCATTATAGCTAAACGAATTTTTTTGGTACTAAATAGCGTTTTCTTATTTATAAATTAACTTTTGTAAGCGAAGAAAAAACATGAAAGCTGGTCTTCGCTAAAAGAATTAACAATACGCCATTTTTCTGCCTTGTACACAAAATTAAAAAATAAAAGTTCCGTCAAATTGCAAAACGGAAAAATATAAATTGCGAGAGTAAGCTCCCTTTGGAATTTGACGACCAATCAAAATCGAGAACCACTGTGTTTACAAGGCAGAAAAATGGCGAAGTATTGTTAATTTTTTTGTTTACAAAAGTTAATTTATAAATGAGAAAACGCTATTGAGTGCCAAAAAAAAATCGTTTGGAATAAGTTGAGCGGGGTTAGGAAATTACCTAGAATCGATTAAAAAAAAAAAATACTTTCTTGAGTCCAAGTAAGAATTACTTGTAAGTTTAAAGTGTTGAAAATCAGGAAACCATTGAAACCTTTAAAATGTTTAGAGTTGCAATATTAAAGGAGAGAAAAAAAAAATGGAAATCAGCAGAAATTTTATTCCTTTGAACCCTTAGAAACCGTTATATCGGCCCTGACAACCAAAGGCAAAAGAAGACACACCACAAACAACGATATTTTGGCCTTAACCTTAGGAGCCTGACTTAACAACATTACCAAGTAGTCACTTAATTCCTTTGAACCCTTAGAAACCGATATATCGGCCCTGACAACCAAAGGCAAAAGACACACCCACACCGATATTTAGGCCTTAACCTTAGGATCCTGACTTAGCAAAAATACCAGAGGCACTCAGAGTCGTTGTTTTAAAGGACCATATAAGAATCAAAATATCTGTCTGTCTTTTTTTTGCCATAAGTTACTAAGGCCGATATATCGGCCCTATAGGATCCAAAGGATTAAAGAAGAAAATAATGCGTTTGAACAATGGATTGAAAGAAAAATTTATTCTAATTATAAATACGAAGAACGACTTAAAGGGAGATAATAAATTGCCGTCTACTAACCGGTGCAAGTCCCCGAGCAAAAAAAAATATTCCGGACAAATCCCTTCATTTGCTTGTTCTGCAAAAGGGCCTTAAAAGGTAGGTGGGATGGCAATCGGATCTTTTCTAGAAGACCCCCACCAAAAAATACCCCCCCGCCACCTAAAGGGAGATAACAAAGCAATATTGAAAGAAAAGAAAAAAACAAACATTGAGACCTTTTTCACATAAACGGAATAGAATAAAATAAAATATTAAATGAAAAAATAAAATTTTAAAAAAGAAATAAAAAATATAGAATATAAGAAAGATAAATAAAATAGAAAATATGGAATAAAATAAAAATATAATAAAAATAAAAGTAAAATAAAAATAAAATAAAAAAATTAAATAGATAAATAAAAAAAAAAATAAAATAAATAAAATGAAAAAAAATAAAATAAAAATAAATAAATAAAATACAAATGTTGAATAAAATAAATAAATAGAATTAAAATATGGAATTAGATAAAATAAAAAATAAAAATAAAATTAAAAAAATAGTTAAATAAATAAGATAAAAATAAAAACATTTTTTTTTGCTTCACAAAATGTCTAAATAAATAAGATTTTTTTTTACCTATCCAAGTCTATTGAATATTCTTGTTTTAGATCCAATGTCTTATTTTTGTTTTTTAAGGAATTTAAATACATTTACTGCATGATTATATTCAAACACATTTTTTATATTATTTGTGTTGAAAAACTTATTTTAAAAATCTTCTGATAAATTTTTAGTTCTTTAAGGAATTTAAAGATATTTTCTGTATTGTTATATTCAAATAGATTTTTCACATTATTAGCATTAAAGAAGAGGTTCTTTCTTGGTTCAGATCTTCTGATTAATCTTTAGTTCTTTAAGGAATTTAAAGATATTTTCTGTATCATAAAATTAAATAGATTTTCCATATTATTAGGATTAAAGAAGAGGTTCTTTCTTGGTTAAGATCTGATTAATTTTTAGTTTTTTAAGGAATTTTAAGATATTCTCTGTATTGTTATATTCAAATAGATTTTTCACATTATTAGCATTAAAGAAGAGTTTCTTTCTTGGTTAAGATCTTCTGATAAATTTGCAGTTCTTTACAAACAAAAGTAATCCATAAAAACTTGACATCGGTTAAAAAACATTTAAATAAATTAAATTAAGTTTTGAATGGGTAGTGGAATGAATGAAAAAAAAGTAATCGAATATATTTTTAAAAAAACGAGAAAAAAAGGTTTTTCATTAAAATAATATAGTGATGACTACTTAAAATATTAGAACAGAAAAAAACATTTATGTAGACAGAGATAACAATGTAGGTTAAAGCAATTTGGATGATTACAAAATACCATATTTGCATTCCCACTGTTTTCACATTTTTTTTTCTTAAAAATGATTATAAAAATAATTTTAAAATGTTTTTGTTGAATAGCATTTTCTCTAATTATTAAATTAATGTCGAGGATTACAAAAAACATATTTACATTCCCACTGTTTTTTCATTTTTTTTTATTACACTTTTTTATCAAATAATATGAATTTTCATTCTTATTTTTTAAAGAAAATTTAAAACAAAACTTATCTGTAGCTATCACTAATTTATTTTTCTGGTCTATTTTTAAAAAGGTATCATTGATAATATAATTACATTCCTGAATCTCTTAGATATACATTATATAGTGAATCAACTCAACCTACCAAAATTCTGTTTTCTTTAGTATTATTTTTTTTGTACTTTTACTATTATTGTAAAATATTTATCTTTCATATTTAAATAAAAATTTTCTTTTTATTTCCAGATATTCTGATTTAAAAAGAAATTGTTTGGAGTTAATGAATATTTGAAAGTCAGTGAAAATTCAACATTTTCTGATGAGAAATAATTCAAATCTAAAACGAGTTGTATTGTCTGATTTTCATGTGTATTTAAAGAATAAAATCACTGCAACTTTTATTATTCTACAAAACAGACTTTACAAAAAAGGGTTGTTCCACTATTACATTTTAAACTTTGATACGTGTACAAAACAGAAGATTAATTTCTTAACACACATGTCTACTTACGTTCAAGTTATTGGCTCTTCATCATCTGAGGAGTGTACTTTATCAAAAGATATGCAAAAAAATACACAAAAGAAACCCTTATCCTGTGAAATTTGTGGCACTTCATTTTCTCAAAAGAGTGGGTTAGATAGACATATACGTAAGCACACAGGAGAGAAACCTTATACATGTGAAATTTGTAGTTCTCCATTTTCTCAGAAGGTTCATTTAGATATGCATGTACGTACCCATACAGGAGAGAAACCTTATTCCTGTGAAATTTGTAGCTCTTCATTTTCTCAAAAATCTTATTTAAAAAAGCATATGCGTACCCACACTGGAGAGAAACCTTATTCCTGTAACATTTGTAGCTCTAAATTTACTCAAAAGAGTAATTTAGATAAGCATATACGTACCCACACAGGAGAGAAACCTTATTCATGTGAAATTTGTAGCTCTACATTTTCTCGGAAAAATGGTTTAGACAAGCATGTACGTACCCACACTGGAGAGAAACCTTATTCGTGTGAAATTTGTAGTTCTTCATTTTCTCAGAAAGTTCATTTGGACAAGCATATACTTACCCACACAGGAGAGAAACCTTATTCATGTGAACTATGTAGCTCTTCCTTTTCTCAGAAGGTTCATTTAGACAAGCATATACGTACCCACACAGGAGAGAAACCTTATTCATGTGAAATTTGTAGTTCTTCATTTTCTCAAAAGAGTAACTTAGATATGCATATACGTACTCACACAGGAGAGAAATCTTTTTCATGTGAAATTTGTGGTTTCTCTTTTTCTCAAAAGAATAGTTTACATAGGCATATACGTACACACACAGGTGAGAAACCTTATTCATGCGAATTTTGTGGCTCCTCATTTTCTCGTCAGAATGTTTTAGATTTGCATATACGTACCCACACCGGAGAGAAACCTTATTCGTGTGAAATTTGTGGCTCCTCATTTTCTCGTCAGAGTAATTTAGAAATGCATATACGTACTCACACAGGAGAGAAACCCTTTTCATGTGAAATATGTGGCTCTTCATTTTCTGCTAAATCATATTTAAAAATTCATAGGCGTACACACACGAGTGAAAAATCTGATTCCTGTTAATTGATTTTTTTTTTTCTAAAAAACGTTATTTAGTAAAATAAATGGACACCAACATGAGAGAGAAATCTTATTCCTTTGATAATAATGGTTCTACATTTTCTGATACAGGTGCAATTGAAAAAAAATCTATTGCACACCCACACAGAACAGAAACTTAAAAATAAATAAAAAACACATCAGTTCTTAATTTCAAAAAGAAATCTCATTAGTTTCCCGTTCTTCTCAATAACTAGTTTCTTTCCCCAAGAAAGTGATGTTCATCCGGAACTCATTGGTCAAAAATGGTGCCGACCTCTTTTGAAGGAAGAGTTGCAGCTTTTTGACATTCACAAATCTGATTTCTGTTTAACATTTTTTTTTATTTTATAAAAAGAATTATTTATTAAGATATATCAACACTAACATGGGAGAGAAACCTTATTACTTGGGTAATAATGGTTCTTAATATTCTGATACAGATACATTTAAAAAAAATCTAATGCATACCAACATATTTGGTTCTTAATTTCAAAGAGAAATCTCATTGGTTTGCAGTTCTTCTCACTAACCAGTTTCTTTCCCATTAAACTGATGTTCATCCAGGACTCATGGGTCAAAAATGGTGCCGACCTTTTTTGAAGAAAGAGTTGCAGCTTTTTGAGTTTTAAAATATCTGTCCCTCTATTTCAAGATTGGAATCCACCTGGCTATTGTTTATGGATTGATGCTAAACAAGTCTTTAAATGCTGGCCCCCTTGAATGTGTGACACCCCTGAAGACCTACATAAGGCAAGCATTTGACACGAAAAAGTCAGATGTCAACACCTGTTGTGCTTTTCAGCAAGTTGTGAACACATTCGATGAGCACATACAATGAAATGTTAATATTTGTTAAAACGGTGAAATAAACATAAGTGAATAAATATTAATTTACTCTTTTTTTTCTTTATTAAGGTTTAAACTTTGAGATCTAAAGCTGACAATTTAAGGATGTGTATGACTGTGAGAGGTTTTTGGCATTTTCTACATCTTGGATGTAGTTCTTTGTTCAGTATTAAAGTTAGTGTGAGATTGGTGTGTTCTATACGAGTTTAGGATAGGTTAACTTGTTCTATCTTAGATTTTGTGAGGACAGAAGTGTGAGATTGGTGTGTCCTATATGAGGGTGTGATAGGATAACTTGTTCTTTCTTAGATTTTGTGAAGACAGAAGTGTGAGATTGGTGTGTCTTATATGAGGGTGTGATAGGATAACTTGTTCTTTCTTAGATTTTGTGAAGACAGAAGTGTAAGATTGGTGTGTCCTATATGAGGGTGTGATAGGATAACTTGTTCTTTACTAGATTTTGTGAGGACAGAAGTGTTAGATTGGTGTGTTCTATATGAGGGTGTGATAGGATAACTTGTTCTTAGATTTTGTGAGGACAGAAGTGTGAGATTGGTGTGTCTTATATGAGGGTGTGATAGGATAACTTGTTCTTTCTTAGATTTTGTGAGGACAGAAGTGTGTTAATCTAATTTTGGTTTAATTGGAAAAAATTTGTTTAGTGTATTGTAGTTAAGTTAAAGTTTTATTTCTATCAGGTGTGAGTTACTGAAACTTTATGTACTGGACTATGCTTATAATTGTGGCTCTATGCTGATATTTAAGCTCTGTAAGACACATGAATCTTTCTTATCTGGGTAGATACAACCAAGGCATGCACTGATTTCTTTAAATTAATGTGTGTAAGGTTAACATTTTTCTTGAAATATTGTTGTTTGTGAATAATAAAGAAAAGGATACAAAAATTAACATTTAAAAAACTTTATTTTGACTTTCTTTACATATTTTGCTTTGAGCACCAATTGTCTGGCAGAATTCTTCATGAGCACATAGACATCTTATTGGCAGCTTTGTCAGAATGGTTCTAATGTCCTCTCTGGTCAAGGGTAGGTCAAAGAGAGAGAGAACAGGGGATAAAAAGTAATAGCAGACAGAGAGAGTATGAGAGAGTGAGTGGATTCATGCCCAAGTTATTTGGTTGAAGGATGGAATATGTTGCAAGTTGCATTGTGCAGTGGTGTTGGTGTTAAGAGAAAGAGAACAAGAACAAACAATGTGAAGGAGGAACACGGACACGCGTGTGGACGGGTATAGAGAAGTAGGTTTATTGAGGAAAAGGAACGGAGTAGAAAAAGGGATGATGGGATTAGAGAACAAGGGAGGTAATTGAATTAGGGAACATATACACAGGTTATTTTGCTTACTTTCAACAGAATATTTATAGAGAAGAGTGGAGTTAAGCAAATAAAGTCTTTTGTGGATAGTTGTATTTGACCTGATATCATTGTACCAATGTAGAGGTCATCTGAGTTCACTCCAACATCCTCGTGTTTGTTTTATCAATCTAGACAATGCCTTTTTCTGGCCAGTCAATAATTCCAAATCTATTCTTAGTACTTGCTTGGAAAACTGGTTAATTTCCATAATTTTTGGTGACTCTAGCTTAAATTATAAGCACCTTAGCAATTATTAATGATCTTGCTAAGAGGGTCTATTGCTAGGCAGAATAATAAAAGAAATAGGTTAGAGTTGTATAGGTTTTATTTATAAGCAATTGGTCTTTATTGCCAATGCATTTTCTCTTGCATCCTGATAGCTCTTCTTTTATGTATGCTCTATTTGATAGATGATTGTAAATGCTATTGCCTATCAATCCAGTAAAGAGTTTGTATATGTTAGTTAGATAGCATATTGGGCGATATTTATTTGAATTTTTAGTCTCTGTGCTCTTCAATATCAAACTTGCATCGCCTTTCAGTAGCCATAATTGTGTCAGCTTCTCTTTCAATATTCTTGTAAAATATCTAAAATATTGGGTATGACGTGCTGTTAGCTGTTTCAACCATAAGTTCCATATGTTATCAATGCCAGTTTTTCTATGGTTTGGAACTCATGCCAGCTTTTTTTTTCTGGCATTATTTCTAGCTCTGGCATTTCTATTTTATTTGCATTAATAATATCCCCTATCCACTAGGCCTCTTTGTAATGTATTTCCTCTTTTTAAAATAAAGATCTCCAGTAATATTTCAGTTCCTTTTTGGATGGGGGATATTTTTATTTTATCTTTCATCTTCTGTAAAAAGTTCTTGTGTTTTTGTTAAAGAGTTTTCTGTGTCTATGCATTAATTTATGCCATGAAATGCTTAATCCTTTGGGCAATGGCAGGTTGCCTTCAACCTCCTTTAGAATATATTCTATATTAACACTATGTGTTTTTACAGTTTTTTTTTAGCTTATTTTTAACTGTAGGATCATTGGTGAATTTTATTAATTGGTTTTGCTTCTTTCTCTGCTGATGTTCAATTCTTTTTGCAGCTTGATTCTCCATTTTGGTATTTTGTTGATTACATTATTTTCTTTTCCTTGGGTTTAGGTGTTTCTTCTTTTTAAGTTTTTTGTTGCTAATGTTTCATTCAGTTCTATACGTTATGTATTATAGTTTTTGTTATGTTGTTGTCTTTTGTTTGTGTGGGTATGCATATGCCTAACTAAATTACCCTTTTGAGAAAATGAAGAGCTACAACTGTCACATGAATATGGTTTCTCACCTGTGTGGGTAAGAATATGCATATCTAAATTACCCTTTCGAGAAAATGAAGAGCTACAAATTTCACATGAATAAGGTTTCTCTCCAATGTGAGTACATATATGCGTATCTAAATGATATCTTTGAGAAAATGTAAAGCTACAAATTTTACATGAAAAAGGTTTTTCTCCAGTGTGGGTATGCTTATGTTTATCTAAACTACTCTTTCGAGAAAATGACGAAGCACAAATTTGACATGAATACGGTTTCTCTCCTGTGTGGGTACGTTTATGATCATCTAAATGAGTCTTTATAGAAAATGAAGTGCCACAAATTTCACAAAAATAAGGTTTCTCTCCTGTGTGAGTACGTATATGCCTAGTTAAACTACCCTTTTGAGAAAATGAAGAGCCACAACATTGGCAGGAATAAGGTTTTTCTCCAGTGTGGCTACGCTTATGCGTATCTAAATCAATCTTTCGAGAAAATGAAGTGCCACAAATTTCACATGAATAAGCTTTCTCTCCTGTGTGCATAAGTTTGTGTTTAGATAAAGAACCACTCTCAGAAAATGAAGAGCCACAAATTTCACAAGAATAGGGCTTCTCTCCTGTATGAGTACGTATATGCCTAGTTAAACTACCCTTTTGAGAAAATGAAGTGCCACAAATTTCACAAGAATAAGGTTTCTCTCCTGTGTGAAAACGTATATGCCTAGTTAAACTACCCTTTTGAGAAAATGAAGAGCCACAACATTGGCAAGAATAAGCTTTTTCTCCTGTGTGGGTACGTTTATGCTCATTTAATTGAGGTTTTAGAGGAAATGAAGAGGCACAAATTTTACAGGAAAAGGATTTCTTTTGGGTATGGTTCTTCATATCTATGAAGGATATAAAAAGTTGCGGTGATTTTATTCTTTAAATCCACATGAGAATGAGACACAACAACTCGTTTTAGATTTGAATTATTTCTCACCAGAAAATGTTGAATCTTCAAATACTTTAAAATATTCATTAACTCCAACCAATTATTTTTTGGAACCAGAATATCTGGAAAAACAATAAAAAAATTTATATTTAAATATGAAAAATAAATATTTCACATTTTTTTTTTTTTGTTAAGGGATGGGTGATAAATATAAATTATTCTTATTCATTCATTCCATTACCTGTCCAAAATTTGTTTAATTTTATTTATATTTGTTTAAGGGATGGGTGATATATATAAATTATTTTTATTCATTCATTCCATTACCTGTCCAAAATTTGTTTAATTTTATTTATATTTGTTTTTCACCAGATTCAAGTTTTCATGAATGACGTTTGTTTGTTTTGTTTAGTGTTGTGTGGCATATCAAAGTTTTTTGGTCATTTAATGCAGAGAACAATCATTTTATGTAAACACGCGTAATTTGATGATAATTATGGTCTATCATTAGGGATTGTGCACATAATTTTCCAAGGTCATGTTCAAAGGTTATAGCTTATTTATATACAGTCTTTTACAGACCAATCTGCAGGACCGATCATGACCAAACCTTGTAAGAGTATGGTCTATTATTAGGGATTGTGCACATAATTATCCAAGGTCATGATCAAAGGTTATAGCTTATTTATATAGTCTTTGACAGACCAATCTACAGGACTGATGAGGACCGAACCTTGTAAGATTATTGTCTACCGCTTAGAAATGGTGTACAAGATTTTTCAAGGTCAAATATTAAGCTTATATTACGAGGGAATTCATAAAACCCCCAATTAAGGATGGTGCACATCAGACTGGTGTTCACTATCAGAGCAGGGGCAGCAACTATGGCACTAGAAAAATTCTTTGTGAATTTGAATCAGATCACCTCTCCTCAACTCCCAACACCTCAACCAATCTATTTCTTAAATTTGACCTTCCAAAATATTGCTACCAAAAACAATCAATAGAATGATTAAGGATCTTATTTTCTTGTCTATAAAAAGTATGAATATCTTTGCTATGCTAAAATAATTATCAACATTGGTTGAGTACTTCTGTGTTTAGAGATTTGGCTGATGAAAGAAATGAAAATCACTTGAATTAAACTAGAAAAATTAAGAAAATAAGTGATAGTTTAAAAAAAAATGAATTAAATTATTTTAATAAATTGTAGCAATTAATCAAGCCCCTGTAGCACCCTTGGGGCTCACCCTCGATCCTCGATGTTGCTCGTGGGGTCCAAGGGATTGATATGCACTGTTATATTCCTAGATACTTAGGAAATAAGACAACGTAAGTTACACCGAGTGGAAGTGTAGAAGGGGTTTATTTATA
>JAUZSX010319180.1:0-25402 GCA_034780655.1 Idiosepius hallami | reverse complement strand
ACGCTATTGAGTGCCAAAAAAATAGTTTGGCTATAGTGCCCATAGTCAAAGAATTCTCTGGAATAAGTTAAGCGGGAATAGGAAACTACCCAAAGGTTTAAGGCACATACAACACACTCGTTTTTTTTCTGTCGGAAATTATTTGTTCCGGGAAATCTTAATGTTTTTTCCAAATGAAAGGGTTCTAAGGATTGGTGTTTTGATTTGTTGCAAATCATTAGGTGGGTGTTTTAGGGTTGATTTTTTTTCTTTTTTTTTTTTTGTAGATTCGTAAGGTCCGTTAAGAAATTCCATAAAAACAAAACAACTTTTTTGGTTCTATAGTGATTCGGTGGTTTCACGCCTAAACTAAAAATTTAACAAATTATGTTCGTAAAGAACAGTAAACCTTAATTCAAATTGTAAATCTTGAAATGTGGGATTATTGCCATTGGGCTAAGCAAATTTCGGTTGTTTGAATGCCCTTGTGCTTGTGCTCATTTCGATCTGTGTTTTTTTTTTTTATAATTTCAAATTTTGACCCCTTAGCAGCTATTTTTCCAGCTCAAAGCCATTTGGAAAGTGTTACTGTTGACTGTTCTCCATGCATCAAATTTCAAGTTCGCCACCAAATTGGCAAAGTGTTTGCAACTGTGCGACAACAACGTAACCATCTAATTTTTTTTTGTTTTGAAAACATCAAACAAAACAAATCTGCATTTTAATAAATTCTGAACATTTTATACGTAAGGGGAAATAATTTTATAATTATTTATAGCCTGAAGAAGAATTACTTTCTCTTATTTGCATCAACTTAAAATTTAAAATGTCAATATGCTGTCCCTATTAAATATTTATTTCTGTCTTGACACAGACAACAAACCCAATTTTCACTTGTTGTTAACCTTTGAGATTTGGAAGCAGGTTGCAGAGGCTATCTGTTGGATTGGATAGAATCTGATAATTAACTCCTGAAATTATCACTAACGACCACCTACTGTATTTTAAACGTGTTTCTTTCTCCTAATTATTGTTAAACATAAACCTAATTAGGCCATTTTTGGCATTAAGTAATTTTCAAATGTCAATAGTAATTCTGTTTTAGCATTATTATCGACTCTTGTAAATTGTTATAATAATAAATTACAATAGTTATAATATGAATTAAAGCAGTTTTCTTTAACAATAAATTCATTGAATTAATTGATCTCAACGATTATCAAGGGAAATAACTCATGTAGGACTAATCGCTCCTATTTTTTTCACTTAAAATTGGATATCAAGATTTCATTTTACTAACAATTTATTGATGTCTTGATCTTTGATTCTGATATATTTATACTTGACCAAATAAACTTAACTGTTTTGTTTGTTTTTGTTTTTGCTTGGAATTTGTTAGGACGACAAATATATTTTATCTGTCAATTTTACTCACACGCAGCAGCAGACTTGATAGTCAAACACTTAAAAGTAAAAATCAATTTAAGTTTCAAATAATTTTTTCCAATTTTTACGTAGCAATTAGAAAAAAAAGTTATATTCTAAAAAGAGTTTTGTTTGCAAAAGCATGACTTTTTTTTAAAAAACTGTTAACTGAAACATTAAAATCTTCAAACGGTGTTTAAAACGGGACAACACAAATACGGAAAAACATTTGCACCGAGAGTTATACTTTCATATTGTTTTTCTTGATTAAAAAAGTTATAAAATCTTTTTTAGAAATATGGACAGGTTTGTCAATGTGGGACTGGACTGGTGATGTTGGTGGTGGCACACCCACACCACACCACCATAAGCTTACCAGTCACCACTGGGGCAGTGGTGGGGTGGGTGAGGAGGCTCAAGCTCACCAGTGAGTGCTCTCTCTCCACCTCACTAGTGAGTGGTAGTGGTGATGGTGACGCGACGCGTGACGGCCTGTTGACGCTGAATCAAAAACGTCCCTTTTCCCTCATGGGTGGCTTATTCTGTTTGATATGTGGTGTGGTAAGAGTTGTTAAATACATTTACTGGGAAAAAAATGCATGACTAACACAACATAAACAACAATGTTTTTATAGTAAATAGATAAAAATCTAAAAAAAAAATCAATATCTCTTCTCTTCTTGCTTGACTGACCCCGGACCCCCTCTGTCAGTGGCTACTTCAACCAACTTCCACTTCTTATTAAAACACACACACAGACAGCAGTATTGACACCAGCAGCAGTCAGCACCATGTCATCATCACCAGTCAATTTATTTACTATACACAATACACCAACACCACCTCTGACTGTGCAGACACACACACACCGAACCCACCACACCACACACACACCCCTCGTCGCAAACAACCATTTGAAACGGCTAGAAAAAAATAACAACCTAAGTGGCTTTTCCTGGGTAACGTCATTATTTCAGTAGTAGAAAGTAACTCACAGCCCCTCTTATATCGTTCTTTCACTTTCTTATCGTATTTAATAAAACTAAAGTTTCTAATCTGCAGTGCGTGCGTACACCACACCACACACCACCAGCAAGTGCTGCCTGCCTGCTGCTTGCACTGGCACTGAATGCTGCTGCTGAAGTGCTGTGATGTGGTGGGTGCACTCACCGTTGTGCATTATGTACCATTGCAGTGCACCACCAGTCACCACCACAGCCTAATGCACATGCTCTGGTGTGCAAGAGTGCAGTGCACTCACTCACTCATTGCAGATCACGGGCAGACCGACACGACACGATTATTTGGGGGATTATTTTGTTTTACTATATGACATAATTGTTCCTTCCTCTTTTGAAAGGGATTTATTAAATTGAATTTAAATTATTATTATTAGTTTGAAGTCAAGTTTCTAGAGAGAGGGAGAAATTTAAAAAAAATATGTGTTTTATTTTCATTGACGAAGAAGAAGAACGTAACATCGTCAACCAACGTCATCTGACGTTTTCGGTTGACAAGATGATAGAATGAACAGACACGTGCTTTTCCTGAATTGATTTTAAAGTGATGCAAGAAGACGAGTCTTAAGACAATGCAAATCACATTGTTTACTAGTACTACTACTTGTGTTCGATTAAATGCTTTTTGTTGTTGTTGTTGTTTTCTAGAATCACATGGCGTGAAGGAAGAAAAAAAAAGAGGGTATATTTATTTCACCCTTTCTTAATCACTGACACTGTGCGGCGTGCGTGCGGTGGTGCGGCTGCGATGTAAAAAAAATTATACTCCTTAGCGTGAGTCCACTAACACCCCCAACACACAACCCAAACTACATCCCATAGCGTGGAGAAATGGAATCAGTAATAAAGTTATTTTAAAATGAATTTTGCATCAAAAATCCTTGCTTCTTCTTCGTAGTCACGTGTTGTGAAGAACAGAAGTAAAGAAACAATTTGTGAAAGAAAGGTGATATTTGAGGGTTATTTTGTTCTCTTTCCCTATTACTCCACTTTTAAGACACTCACCCACGGTGTCCATTTTCCAGTGGAAGGGGACAACTAAAAATAAATAAATAAGAATACAGAATGATTGTTCGATCGACAATTAAGGAAATGAAGCTTAGCTTAGATGGGTAGTGAATGGAGAAAAAGAAAGTAAATAAAACTACTAAAATAATGGGAAAAGAAGGAAGGATATAAACCCATCTGTCCGTCCGTCATAACCGAATTATTCTGAACGTAAACAATGTTATCCTCTTTCCTTAAAATTTCCTTTCTTTTCTTTCTCCTGGCGACAATTTAACAAAAATAAAGAGTTTTTGTGGGCGATGGGGGGGCGTTCTTTGGTTCATTTTGTATTTAAGCATTTCTTTTTCTTACCCGTTAGAAATATCAAACTTATAGCTTCTTCATTTTGACGGGAGGACGAAATCGTAGAAAACAAGTTTTAATTATTGTATTTTTTAGTTGAAAGTAGAATTCAATTCTAAAAAATAAAAAAAGAAAGTTCTTTATTACGTCGAAAATATAAAAATTGATAAAATTGATAACACTTTCCCATCGGCTTGTGTTGAATTAAATCTCTCTATTTCTAGTAGAAATTGTCTGCTAACGATAAAGGTCCATTAAAGTACAAATAACATTAAAGACGTACTTTTGTGTTAGCCTTGCCGTTTTGACCGTTTGGTTGAACTTAAGTTATGAAATTAATTAAAAAAGACTAATTATAGAGAGTTTATAGTGGTTTGTGATTATTTATAGTGGCATTAACAATTTTTTTAATTGTATAAAATTAGATTGTTATTTAATGTCGCCATAACGAAATGATTCTTCATTCATATTTTAATTTTAAGTATTTTGAAGTGAAAGTAAAGTAGTAAGACTGGCTGTGTGCGTGTGTGACTGTAACGCTGCTGAGTGCTGACTGCTGCTCTTGGGATGAACCTGGCTTACTTTTTATTGTTTGAAAGGAATTACTGTTTCTTTTCCTTTAAAGAAAATAAATGTGACGAATAATGTGTACTATTTTCCTAGCTTCCTTCTCTTCATTCGAATCTTAACCCTTTCTTTCTCTATCGAACATTCTTCCTTTTTTCTAAAAGTTTTAAAGCTTTCTCCCGGGGCGGGGCGGGGCTCCCAACCTAAAAATTTTTTGGTGGTTTTTCAGACTGTGCCGTCAATCTATCAGAAAGGGGGAAATTATTTGGGTCATAATTACAGTTTCACCGTCTAGAATTAGTTAATTACTTTCACTTTTTAATTACAAGAAGTGCATAAAGTTACGTTTGCTACGAATTATTAATTGTATAAAACAAGAATACCCTTTCTAAAAATAAAATAATAATTTTTAAAAATTTAAATTTATTTAATCAGGTCAAATCAGAAAAAATAATTTTAACTTTTTTTAAAAAATCATAATTCTGTAATTTTTATAATTATTTTCATAATAATTATTATTTTTGTTTAATAAATTCTGTTATTTTCATAATAATTTGTTCTGTTAAATAAATTAATTCAATATTTTCATATTAATTATTTCTGTTTGTTCGTTTACTTTATTTATTCATTTCAAAATTCACACCGAAAGTGAAACAGATTCTAGACGTAATTATGACCCAAATGGATTTGTGCCCCCTTGCTGATAGATTGACGGCACAGTCTGAAAAACCACCAATTTTTTTCCTGTTCCTCATTTTTTCCCTTTGTGAAATAAACAGGCATATGTAAGAATGGTACCACTAAACTCGTCTCTTTTCTCTCTAGATACTACTCATCTTGTTGTTTTATCCATTTCTTCCTTCATTCTCTTTGTTTTTGAATGAATCTCTCTCTAATTTTCATTACTTGAAACGCCATTTCCCCCTCGTTTTTTGAATCGAGTTTATTTGTTATGTTTGGTATTTAAGAAGCAAGAAGAAGCTTCCTTTCCTTCCTTCTTATTTTTGTTCTTCCTGTCTCCTTAGTCCACAAACATCGGCCCTGCCCATCATCTCCCTCACGCCTTTTTTTTTTATCTGTACTTCTTCCGCATGTATTTGACATAAGCGTACATAAAGGAATCAGCCAGTCAGCAACATTTTCTTTGAAAATTAAACTTAACCAAGGTTTCCCTTCCGCTGCCTTGAATGCCCCCGTGTTGTTGTTGACTCGTTCTGCTACAGTGCTACACAGTCCGTCCTTTATACGAAAACTTAACAGTGGGTTTGTTGGTTACTTTGATCAATAATGATTGAAATATTGATTGTACAATGACATTTACCATTAATATCTACAAATATGAACAATTTTACCTTCTTTCACTATTAAATAACAATAACCCTCTAAGTATTAATATAAGTGCCAAAGTGGTGGTGGTGTCACTGGGTAGTGGTGTGTGGGCTGTCTGTGTAAGCACTGACTGCTGTGTGTGCTGGTTGCTGGTTCCACTGGCACATGGTATGGACAGGCAAGGCATTGATGGGGGGGGGATCCAAGAGGCTAACATGCAAATATTGCCAAATCACATGCATAGGATTTTTTTCCTTTTTTTTTTTTTCTTTTCTTTTTTTGCTTTGTTTTGGATTAATCAAAATTTTTATTTTATTCTATAATTTTTATTTGTTTTTATGAATATTAATTATTTTCACTTGAAATTTTTGGTAGAAGAAAAGTCAAGTTCAAACATTAAAGTAGCCACAATTAAATGGTCTAATCTCTTGTTCCTTTTCTCTTTGTCTGTTTCACTTTCTTTTCTTTTTTTTCTTTTCGTTTTTCCTTCTTTCATTTTCTTTCACTTTCTTTGTCACCATCCAGCTTTCTCAGAACCAACACTGACTATCATCATCATCATTAATAACAACTAACTCCACCCTTTCTCCAGCATCAGTCACATTTCAAGTAGTCGTAGTGAATGCTGACTGCTGCTGCTGCTGGCTATTGCCTGGGTTCTACGGGGGCCTCGCTTTTACCCCCTCCTCTAAATAACAAGAATATGAACCAGTGTAGTAGTAGTAGTAGTGGTGGTTAATTTTTGCTATTATAGTAGTTTTGTGACATGCTACTAACTTTCTACTACCAGGAAAGGAACAGAACACTCACTCATTTCTGCCTCTTGATTGGTGTTGTTGTTGTTGTCAGAAATGGTTTCGCATCCAAAATCTATCTCCGTGTATTCCAAGAATTGAATTCAATCCTCTACCAAAGGAAACACGAGGGTAAACAAATATTTCTTCCTCATTTGGAAACCCCTTTTCAGGGAGTCCTATTTACAATTCTTTACTTGATAATAATTTTATTTTTCAGGTTAAAATTATTCATTTCATGTACGAGGAGAGGTGCTTCTTCGCTTCTTCTTTACAAAAACAACACGCACTCGCACTACAAAAACGAAGAAAGCAAAGCCCGATTATTTGACAATTATGACATTTGTAGTGGTCTTGTTTTTGTTTTTAATTTTCTAAAATTAACAAAAATACTTGATTGTTTATTGATTCTCAATTAATTCTATAGATCTATTCTTTTGGTTTCATAAGAAATTTTAAGGTCAATTTACACGTGCGATTCTCCGTATATCATCATCTTCATCATCATCATCATGTCATTGTTTAAAGTTGGGTTTGTGAGTGTAGTGTGCGTGTTTATGTAGAAAATCTGAAAAATCTACTTTTTTATGTTAATTTATTTAATTATTTTAAATTTGGATTTTTTTACTGTTTGTTTCGATTTATTTCTAATTTGATTTTAAAATCACTTTTAAAATTTTGAAATCAGCTCTGATTTTAGAATTAGAAATTTAAAATTTTCTTATTTTTCTTTGTATTATTTACATTTTTAATTTCGATTTATTTTTTTATCTGTATTTTTAACATTTTTAAAAAAAATAAAAGAACGATCGTAATTATTTTTACATAGATTTATTTTTAATGTTGTTATTGATAAATGAATGAAAAATAATATTTGATGAATTTTAAAGTGAAATCAAATTTTAAAGAAAACCATAAAACAATAATTAACATTGGTTGTCGGTGGTTGTTGTAATGTTGGTTGGTCTGTCTACTTTCATTGTATTGCATTCATTCTTATGTTAATTTATTTTAAAAATTCACAAATTTTTAGTTTATCCTTGATTTAAAAAAAATCAATTTAATCTTTTTTTTTTTAATATTAATAAATGATTTTTTATTGGTTACCCCCTCAAAAAATTATTATTAGTAGTATTATTATTATTATTATTATTAGAAGTTATTAGGCTAATTTTTATTTATTTAAAAAAATTTCGTGTAAGTTTTTTTTATTTGTTTTATTTCTTGTAAGTTTTATTTTATTCATTTTATATTTTTCTCCATTAAATTTTAATGGTTTTGTTGGTTTCTTAATTTTTGTATTTATTTAAAATCTTTTTTGTTTGAAATCACATTTTTTTTTGTCGTGACTTAAATATTAACTTATTTCATTTTATTTAAAATAGCTTTTAAAAGAGAGACTTTCCTTCTTTATCATTACGTGTTTTGAAATATGTTTTCTTCTTCTTGTTAAGTTGTATCATTATCGTCATTTCGAGTGACAATTTACACCTTTTAAAGTTGTTCCCCTTCCTCAACACTTCTAAAATCGTTTCATCATAGACAGACCATTACCAACAAAACGACAGTTAATAACCAGTTTTCGAACTTAGTATGTCCGCTGCTGCTGCTGTACTGACGTAAAAACAAATCACACAACAACGCACATGCGTGCGATTTCATTAAAACAAAAACGTCTCTAACATCAGGGTTTTTTTTTTTTTTAATTTGTAATTTGAAAAAATTGGAAAAAGCTAAAATCTTGATTTACATAATTAAGAATATGTGTTAAAGTTCCGAACGGCAACATTAATTTCAAACCAGACTATCATTATAACTTCTTGATTGTAAATTTCATTTAACTTTTATTTTCTTTGATAATAGTGTTTAGGGTTAGTGATGATGGGTGGTAGTTGTGTTTAGTGTTATTTCTAATTCTGAAGACATTCCTTTCTTCTTCCTTGTTATCTTTGAAACTGCTGAAGTATTTTTACCTTCTTTCACTATAAATACTTCCTTTTTTTTCGTGGGAACATTTATGAAAAAGAGGGAAGATTTGAAAAAAAATTTTTTTTTAAAAAAGGCCTAGACCTAATTATAATGCAATAAATAATGAAACTATTGAAAAAAAATATTAGTTAAGTGTAGACACGGAGTCAACAGCCGTCAGCAACTGCTAGTTTCTCGGCTAAGCGGTCAGCCTGATGACTGTACTGTACTGTACACTTCAACTAATATACACGCTCTAGAGTCTATCACTGATATTGAGTATTCTAACTATAAATTAAAGCAATCCTATCACTTAGATTAATGTGTATCTGTGTTATTTTACATTTAGGAAATTAAACTAAGTTTCAGCTTTTGTAAATCCTTTTTTAAGTTGTTTTTCTTTTTCTTGGTTAATTGCTCTTGAATCAAATTGACTAACAACCATTTTGTTGCAATTTCTGTTTTATATTTCTTGTTTTTTATTCTAATTTATATGAATCAAAATAGTTTCATAAATGAGTTTGATCTAATGTAAAAAAATTGATAAGATAAAATATTATTCAACATTATGAAAGGTATTTGCATACATTTTTTTTTATTTTCATTTTCTCTTTCTCACACTTACACATGGATATTATATTTACTTGGTGAGCACCAACCCGAGTTTGGCACAAGGCCACGTGCTCTTTTTTACATTTGGTGTTACTCTTCACCTAAATGAGCTGCTCTCCCGTTAAAGAACCCCATCTGCCTGAGGCAGCTAAAGCTGTATGCAATGGTTTTAACTGGGATTTGAACTCGCGTGATACTACAATTCCTCAGCCTGAGCTTTTACCAATGCTCCAACTTCGCTGCCCATCACACAAACATGGACATGTAGAAAAATGAAAGAAAATAAAGACAATGTATATAAGGGGACAAGGTAATTTTGTTTAAGCCTTTTCTTTTTGATTCCATTAGGGAACGTAGGACCGCATTACCGCAATGACAACACCTGCCATTGTTGCGGTTTCTGTAACTTTCTTTCTTTTACAGAATTGGGTTGTTAGCCCTATACTAACCTCTAATCTGGAGGACTATTTAAGTAGTACTTGATATTCTATTTTTTATCTTTTATTTATTGCATTTCTTATCTGCGTGCACATAAAATGTGGTCACCCATCTTAGTTCCAAATAGGCTTAACTTGCTTAACTTCGGTGTTCTCGTGGGAACCGGTGTCTCCAATGCAAACTCGATCATACATGGCGAGGTAGAGCATTGCTAAATGTTTGGACAATGGAATCATATTATTCATGTTGAAATCCCAGTCAAAACCATTGCATCTACCTTTAGCTGCCTCAGGCAGATGGGGCTCATTGACTCAGGAGAGTAAGTCATCTAGGTGAAGGGCAACACATTACAAAAGTCTGGGGATTATCCTGATGAGTATTTAGATGAGTGACCATTTAAAAATACCAGGTACGGTATCTTGTGCCACAACGGGAAATACGCTGATTGAAGTCTGAGGCCACGTTTAAACCACTGGATAGATATACCCTTAGTCTTTGGCTAGACAGGCATTTATACATGTGGCTGGGGACTACTTGTGAAGTTTGAATTCCCATGACACTCACCACTGAATCATGATTGAGTCGGCTAAATCTCTAGAAGTCAGTATGCTGACACATACACATTTAACATAAGCATGGAAATTAAAAAATGCTGACATGTTAAATATAACAAAAGTTGGTTTAAATTATAGAATAGAGACTTAATTTTATTGCGTCCTCTTTTAATTTTTGATTCAGTTTGGAAAAAGAATTAAAAATCTCTTGATTTTGAAAACCATTTTATGCCTTTGTTAATGTCTCTCTGATCAGTATAGATTAAAATTTGCAAAATTTAACAGGTCCAGGACAGTTCATTGTAATTATTAAAAGTGCTGTTTTAATCTACTAAAGTGTCCATTTGGTAACACAGGAATAGTATGAATCATAAATCAATCAGTTTTCCATGGAGAAAAGGTTAGATAAATGATCTTAATTTTATTCAAGTTATTTGGATTTATACTCTCCTCTTCATTATTATCTTCACCACAACTTGGCCTTGCTCTTTAACCTTCATGTATTACTCAAATTCAAAAACCTCCATTTTGAATTTGACAGACTCTTGATAATTTTAAACATAATTTACAGGGTTTGATTGTTCTCACTTCATAAGTTTTGTCATATTTCAATTTATGTTAGGCTACTTTCACTTGCAGTTAAGATTAAACTGATCACTTCTTATTCTTGATAAATGTCACTTAAGGTTTTAAACCAACTTGAACCAAAATGCATTTTTATGCATAATGATTAATCTGGTTTATATAATGCCAGATACTTCTACCTTCAAGTAGAGAACACACTTGTAGTTTAACCACTCACAGTGACACCAGGACTCTTTCACCTTATAATTGGGACCCATTATACAGGACCACAACAGTTTTAAAGTTTGATTTTTGTTTTATTTCTTATTATTGGAAATTATTATACTGTATCTTTTTTTATGAGGAAGCAGTGCCAAACAATTATGGTTGTTGCAAGTTGATTGTCTTAATTTATTAAATGAATCTTGCATTAACTTTATTCAAGTTATTCAAACTTCTGAAGGTTATAGTTTGTTTAAACCTTACTGCAGACAAAATAAATCAAGAATCAATAAAGCTTACGGAATGTCGATAGTCTATCCCCGTGGAGTTAGTAGAGTGTTAATTTTACAGCTCTGAGAAAGCTTGTATTATACCTGAAGAAGGTCAAAGGGCATATCAGCTGAAATGTAAAGATAAAAAGATGAAAGTTTAAATGTCTTGAATAAAGATAAAAGTTACTGATCTTCATTTCAGTCCAAATTCAGTAAATTTAAAAAATTCAGTAAATTTAAATCTGATTCTAAAACAAGCGTAAAACAAACAAAATAGAAATGTTTTTAAAATCATCCAAAATTACTTAAACTTCTTTAAACTCTTTGATTCTTCTGATATCAAACTAAAAACCAGAACAGAAAAACAAACAACTTCATTATTTTTGTCTTAATTTTGATTTTCCTTTTTTCTTTGTCTTTTGATACTATTTCAACAAGAGTGCCGTTTAAAGGAACAACCTCTTTTTTACATAAACGGAACGTTTTTTCTCTAATCACCGTTTTTTATGTTATTATGAAAACAAAACAATCGGTATTTGAAAAGTTAACAGTTTTAAATAAGCAGAACTTCTTTTTCAAAAATAAACAATATAAAATTTTTTTTTATTCCAACAACATAATTAAAAAAAACTTTTTTTTAATTTTAAATAAGAAAACAATTAAAACTTTTTTTTAAACAAGAAAATAATTTATAAACTTTTTTTTTTAATTTAAACATCAACACGTGATTATTTTTTTTAAATTGTTTATTTAAAATTATAATTCTATTAGAAAAAAGATTTTCTATTTCATTCGTGATTTAAATCTGTTTTCTTGTTTAAAATTGAAAAAAAAATGTTTACAATTTATTTCTATTGCATTCGTGATTGAAATCTGTTTTAGATTTAATTTTATCTGTTTAAACATAGAATTAAACTTATTTTCATTACAAGAAAACATGCTGAACTTTTTTGATTTTGTTTTCAATATTGGGTTTTATTTAAGATTAAACAGTTTTTAAATTGTAGGAATTCTTTTTAAAGAAAGATAAATAAACAGGCAAAATTCTCCATACAATTATAAGACCTTACTTGGGTTATTTTACCCAAGTAAACCAAACCAATCCTAGAAAAACTATTTCTCTTACTTATCCTTAATCTGAAATTCTATTTTTTATCTTTTATTTATTGCATTTCTTATCTGCATGCACACAAAATGTGAGCTTACAACTCTCTAGTATACTTAGTGGCCTCTACAACAGAATTTTCATTCAGGTTATATGTCTAGTTAAGGTTTTGTGATGGTCTGTTGGTGACTCACTAAGCCAGCCCTAAAGGCACAAGTTTTCTGCATGACCAGAGCTATACTCTAACGCATTGTATCAATTAATTCATTTTCTATTACAAATCCACAAGGAGTATTCACTTTGATGAGTCTCTCTTTGCAAAAATGGCTGCCATGGTTGTACACAGATGTTTATACACAGTTTACTGACTTTTCATTGCCCGACTATTAATCATGGAAATATAATCACTAGACTTATAATCACATGGTTTTTTTCATCACATAAACAGATAATCACCCTGGATACTAAGAACTTTAATTGCAACAAAGAAAAAAAAATTGCATTTATTTAGGTAATAATGATATTCATTTAATTATGTTTTTATTATGTTAAATTTTCTAGGACTTTTGACAATTTTGGGGTTATTCGCAAAAATGGGCATATACTTATTATGAAGAATCATCATTCTAAAGGATTCCAAAAAATGGACAAATATAATGTGGTGAAAAAACATCTTTTTTAAAGAAAACATATTTGGTAGAGCAACATTCAAATGCTTTCAGAAATCCCCAAGTGATTAAAATTCTCGGAATGGCTAAGCGTCAAAGTGATGAAAAAAACCATGTGATTAAAAGTCTATTTTAAAGGTCGAGTGATGAAAAGTCTTTATACTTTTTACACATCTGTTTAGGAATAAGAGTTTCATAAATTGCTGTTTCTTTCTTTGAAAAGAGATTTTGCCAAAAAGCATCAGTTAATAAATATCTTTCAGTTAAATTTAAAAAGGGGCAGCAAGATAGAGCATTGATAAAAGCTCAGACTGTGGAATCATATTACGCGAGTTCAAATCCCAGTCAAAAACCATTGCATCTACTTTTATCCGCCTCAAGCAGATGGAGCCTGTTAACTTGGGTGAGTAGCTCATCTAGGTGAAGAGCAACACTGATATCAAAAGCCCAAAAAAGGTCTTCTAGTTAGAGGGTTGAGCATAGGACTAGCGACTCTTTCTCGTAAAAGCAAGTATGCTACGGAAACAGCAAAAAAATGAATTTAAAAAGGGTCCTCCCTTTTTAAATTTCTTCTTACAACCTAGTGGTGCTTTGAGCAACAAATTTAATTTTTTGCTGTTTTCGTGGTGAGGAGGATATTTGAAAACTGTTTCCTCTAGATTGAACCAAAGTTGATTGAACCAAAGTTGATTGAAAAGACCTCCATCTCTACTAAAATATGGTTTTTGGTTATTGTTTGGCACTATTTGAGGTTGTAATAAAACATTATCTGTTCATGTTCCACTAGATTTATTTTTATAGATCTTCAAAGATGGCAAACATCCAAGTAGACAAATTGGATTGAAAGATAAGTTTGCCTGATCTTCTCACATGCAACAACAACAAGCTGTCTGGTTTGTTAAGAAGAATATTTTTAAAATTTCAGCATTTTCAATATGGAGTTATTATTTCCATCTTTCTGACCATTGTTTTAATCATAATGAAGTTTTGTGACACCATATGGATGGATGGATGCCAGATTTCACACTAATAAAATAATAATTAGATTATTATTATTATTATTATTATTATTATTTCTAGAAATGTTGTGCTGGGGCCAGACTTGCCATTAAGGAAGCCTATTATATCAGAAAGCAGTTAGTGATTTTGATACTAAATTCATTTTTAACGCTTTTTTCTACTAAATTTACTTCTTCATTTCTAAATAAATCCATTTCTAATTCATTTTTCTACTAAATCTATTTCGAATGCTTTCACCAAGTTAGTTAAAGAAGCCTATTATATAGAAAGGCAATACCTTACATATGCAAATTTTTAGTAGTCTGAATCATTTTTTAAAATAACTATAGTGGTGCCAGTTTGGAAGAGCTCTACTTTTAAACAGGATCTTGTTTGTTTTGTTTTGTTTTGTTTTTTTTACTTTTGTGGTTTTATTTCCTAAAAAGCTACAGGATGTAGGGTTACTTATAAAAATCAGATTGTTGTGTTTGTATAAGACCCAACAACTATGCAAATATTATGGTTTTCTGAGCTAAGGATATTATATTTAATTGGTCGAGTACTTACTCAAGTTAGGCACAAGGCCATTGTTACGTACTTATTTAGCCCATATCCCTGGGCTTTTGCAATCAGTGTTGCCCTTCACCTAGATGAGTTACTCTCCCTAGAGCCCATCTGCATAAGTTAAGTTAAGGTAAAGCCAATAGTTTTGACTGGAATTGAACTCATGTAATATGGTTCAGAACCTAAGTTTTTACCAATGCTCCACCCTTGCTGCCCAGATAAGGATATATATACTTGATTGAGCACAAACCAGGGTTTCATTGTATTCCTGGGATTTTTTTATGTGTTACCCTTCACCAAGATGAGTTACTCTCATTGAGTTGACTGGTCTCATTTACCCAGGTTTTTTGGAATCAGTGTTACCTTTAAACCTAGATGAGATAATCTTCTGACTTAATGAGTCTCATCTGCCTGACACAGCTGAAATTAAATGTTGACTTGGGATTGGAACTACAATTCCAGAATTCAAAATTTTACCAGTGCCCCACCCTCTCTGCCTGAAAGTTAAGGATAGATCTACTCGGTTGAGCACAAACCCAAGTTTGGTTCAAGGCCAGTTTTACATGCTCATTATATTAATGTTTTTTTTTTTTTTAATCAGTGTTTGTTGCCCTTTACCAATATGAATTACTCTCATAGAATGGATGAGTCTCATCCACCCGAGCTTTTGGAATCCGTGTTATCCTTACACCTAGATGAGTTACTCTCTGTGAGTAAACAGGCTTCATATGGCCAAAACAGCTGAAAGTGAATGTGATGGTTTTGACTTGGATTTGAACTTGTATAATACGGTTCTAGAATCCAAGCTTCTACCATTGCTGCAGTGCTGCTGCATCTTTGTTCCCCAAAATAAAGAATACTTATGACATCTTGGATTAAATTTTTTAAATATTTTCTAGATAAAATATTGAACTTTTCACTTTTCATTCCATATATTTAACTTCCTCCTCAATTCTTTAATCTAGGGATCAGTGAGTCTTACTTGCGATCAAGTGAAAATACCTTTTAAAATGTGAGATAATTACTTAAATTTGAATTAAGTTAACTAATAACTCAAAACTAGTACTCTGACGAAAAGAAAAATAGATAAAAAAGACGGACACAAACTTGGAGGAAAATAACAACGGTTTTTTTTTTTATTTGCCTAATAATAATAATAACAATACACAAAAAAAGAAGACCCTTGTTTTTTTTATCAGAAAAAGGATTTAAGTTGCTGAAAAAAAAAAGTTACTAACTTAAAATGAATGAGGTTTAAGGGAAAAGGGTCGACACACACACACACAGAGACTTAAAAAAAAAGGGGGGTCGACATACACTTAAAAAAAAAATTAAATCCTTATTGCCAGGAAGAGGAAGAGTAAAGATAAAAAGCGCCTTGTCGTGACATTTTCGACTGACGAGGGGGAGGGCACATACTTTTTTATGAAAACAAAGAGAGTTCTCCTGGGGGGGTGTACCGGGTTTGACGCGGTGGAGGTAACTTGTACACAATTACTATTTTCGCTAAAAAAAGAAAAAAAAAATTGTTTAGTGATGGAAGTGGTGAGTGAACATTATAAATACCAAAGTCACTTGGGTGTGTTGTTATTGTTTTGTTTATGCTTAAAAAAAACTGAGTCTGCAATAATTTCTTCATACAATTTTATTTACACGCACGCAGTCACGCAGTCACGCACACATACCAGAATATACTGTCAAAAGTATTCAATCAGTAAAAATTAAAATCACATTACGAAAAAAAACTATTCTTTTTTTTCTACTTAAAGAGCTGTTTTTTTTTTTTTGTTTGTTTTTTTTTTCTTGGTGGGGGACGCAAACTGAACTCTCCTTTCCCTCCTCCCTTGATGATGGTGACAATTTTTTGTTTGTTTTTTTGTTTTTTTTTAATTTTTATATAGAAGTTAAATAAATGCTTTCTTTTTCTTTTTTCCTTCATTATTAGATTTTCTTTTTAAATCAGTTTTTTTGTTTCTTTTTGCTAGTGGCTACACAGCACACTCACGCACGCACACAGAAGCTGTCAATACTGGCTGTGAAGAAAGAATGGCTTTTTGTTTAATTTACTTTTCCTTATTTTATTTAGCATTTAAAAATCAAAATGTCAGTTTATTTTAGAATTCAGAGAATTTTATTTCAAATTCAAAGAATTCAGAGAAAAAGCTGGTGATCAATTTTTTGGGGAAAAAAAGAAAGTTAAACCAAAGATCAAGAACTTTAATTTTTCACCAAATGAGAGAGAAGGGTTTCAGCCTGAAACCCTTCTCTCAGGTATACATAGATGACAAACAAACAACCGTACCGATAGCAGTAGTAGTAGTAGTAGTATAAATGTTAATTTGACAGTTAAAAAATAGATGAACGAAAAACTTCATTCCATCACAAAACCAACACCACCCACACCACCCTGACTGCACTAACAAGGGGAGATTTCTTTTAACCCCTCCTTATACACTTTTAGATTAAAAGAAAGACAGAACTGCAACTGTTTCTGAATCGAATTCCATTCTATTAAAAAAATGTAAAAACACCTACGACCTCTCCTCTCCTTACGCCACACTGACCCCAGGGCAATAAGTAAATAATTTATTTTAGGTGGGGTCGTGGAAGAACCGTGCTGGTGAGTGTTTGGTGTCTCATTAAATTTGATTTTTGATTCATTTACTAGCATACACATCAGTCAGTAGTGCCAGTGAGTGAAGTGAAATAATTTTGCAAGATCTTTGTTGTTCTCTGACTGTTACACCAAAATTTAAAATAAACTCAAGAAATTAAAAATTTAATGGACTATAATTTTGAAATTAATGTTTTTAAAATCTGGCAAATTTTAGATTTTCTTTATCTATTAGTGTTCTCTCTTCCTGCGTCCATTTTGGTCAAAACCTAACATGAATAAAAATTTACAATTGATCAGAAGTAAAAATGCCATAAAAGTGGAGTTTAGCTAAATCAAATTGATTCTCTATTCATCTCATTAACAATTGTGCCTTGCTTTTGTGTCAAATCACTGATTCTTTTGTCGGAGGAGAATTAAGAACACAAATACAATTTTGGTTTATTTTTAGGATTTATAATGATTTTTAATTTTATTGATCTCGTTTCTTGGGAATCTAAAGACCAAATACTCATTTTGGAGAGAAAGAATGGAAGGAAGAGGAAGAATGAAAGTATACAAAAGAGTCTGTGAGGTAAAGAAAGAGGAAGGGAAGAGAATTAAAAGATAGGAAAATAAAAGAATAAACGAATGAAAATGATAGAAATGAGAATAAAGAATGTTGGAAAAAGAGAAAGAAAGAGGAAAGAAAGTAAATAAAACATACAGAAATCAGGAAAGAAAGAGGATGAATGAAATTTTTGTTTTACAGTCTTGATTTCTCAATGAAACTTTATTGTTTGTTTTTTTAAACAATTTGATAAATTCTGTAAGCAGCAGCACTACTGTCCTTAAATGTACAAAAGCGGTGAATGAACATTGGATTTAATACAGAAATATTTGGGGAAATTTCTTTTAGTAAAATATACTCTTTCCTACTATGAAATCCTTGAATTAAACAGTAGAATCATTTAACTGATTAGCATGTAAAAATATGTTTAACACACTATTCGGATCAAAAAGTTTTTGTTACAGTTTAAAAAATTTCTCTATTTTTAATGAAACCAAACAGATAGTCCATTTTTTTATGTTGGATATCAATAGAAACTAAAGTTAAGGTTGATATGCTAGTTAAATAAATAATCCAATCCAATCACTAAAAACACCCCAAGGTTTCATAATTTAGGGTCTGCATTAGCAGAAAAGGCAAGAAAAGAAGGCGGATAACAAATATGTAGTAAGAGATAAATCATATATATATATATAAATATATATGTATATATATAAATGATGGACTCTCCCATCGATTTCGACATGAGGGTCATCAAACCATTTATGGGCGTCAGACTACCGTACAGGGATTTGTTTAGAGTGGTGAAGGTTTGTGTAGCACCATCCACAGTTCTTGGAACTGCGGATAACACACAACCAGTGCAAGTGATTGCCACAGACTACATGAACAACAGACCTCAGGTTTATATTCAAAGTTTTCCTTCTCCTAGATGTCTGTCTTCCTAAAGACTAAGGGTGCATCTACACAGTGGGTTTAACAGCACCCCCAGATACTAACCTGGGTATTTTCCTGCCCAGCGCATATATATATATAATATATAAGGTGAGAGTTACTATATTGAGTTTATTTATTTTTTTGTTTTAAAAGCTTTCTTCATTTCTACATTTAATCTTCATGAATCTTAATCATATTTAAACTAGTTCTATTGGAAAAGTTATGAATTTTCTCCTTTGTAAGTATATTTACCTAAAGGCATTTTATGGTTCTATTTATCTGCCTTTTTTTCTTTAGAATTGAATTGTCTATATTACTAAATAAGATCACCTCTGTGTGTGCAATAGTGTTTTTTTAGTCTCCAATTTATTTTACTATTAGGTGTGAAAATTTTTGCATAAACATATCATGACTTTTTAAGAATTAAATTTCATACTTGTCTCCAACTATGAATGGCTATTTGTTCCCCTCAAATTCTGTGTGTGTTTGTCCTCTGCAAAATTTCTGTGACCCGAAAGATTTTGTTTTTCTAATTCTAATTAGAACCCAAATCAGGGAAATTAAAAAACTTGGATTCATTTGACAAGAATTCCATCTTGTTTGATTATCTATTTTGTTTTTAAATTATTTTAACTTTTTCTCTCAGCTTACACAATATTTTAAAAAAGTTTTGGCTGATATGCCATTTGATCTTCTGGTTTTATTTGTCTCGAAACTTCATGTTGGATTTAAGATGCTTCTTAAAACTGTGAGCCAAACTTTTTTTTTTTAATTTATCCTATTCTGTAAATTATAAATTGATACTATTTCAAAATAATTTTTTTTTTTACTTAAAAATGATTTTGCATCATCCTCATCCTTTTTTTTTTCCTTTTTTAATAATCAACATTTTCTTCTTTCTCAGTATTATCATCTTGTTTCTCATCATTATCCTGTTTTTCATTCACCTCATCATCTATCATACCTTTTCTTTATCATCTTCATAATTTATTTCTTCTCTCTCTAACTTTGGATTGAATGCAGCAAAATGCAGCTAACAACAACCAATTTTTCTATTTAGATTATTATGAATTGCTTGTTGTAATTCATTTCAAGAATCAGAAAATCACAGTGGAGTAGAATGTGCTTCTTCAACTTGGGAAATCAGCTTAAAAGTAAAAAGATTGATCATCATCCTGTCTTTAAAAAGATACTTCTTATACTTTTCTTCTAACAATGGTTTTAAAAAAATGTTTCCTGCAATAAATGAGTATAGAAGTTAATATGCTAACATTCATAATAACCCAACCTTACCTTCACTTCATAAGGATTATATAAATTAAAATATTCTAGTAAAAAAAATAAAAAAAAAAGATTAAGAGGGTAAGTGTGGATTTAGATACAGAAAAAATAATTAAAATTTTATAATCTGGGTTAAAAAAAATTTTTTGATTCAATTTTTAGTGTATTTTAAATAGGATTGATCAACAGAATTTATGACAAAAATCATTTTAAAATTATGTATTAAGAAATTATATGGCTATGAAAACAAGAAAGGAAATCTTTTGACATTAAATGATAAAAAGGTGGTTTATTTGATGTTATTAAAAAGAGAAACTAACAAAACCCTATTCCTAAACAACACAGTGTGAAAAAATGGACCCATTTGCTGCCTCAAGTGCCTCACTCCTGAATTTATGCACAAACTTGAAAGAGAGAAAAAACTTTAAGTTAAAAACGGCATCTGTTTGCCAGCATCCCATAATTTTATCATTTTTTCTTCACAAATATAACATCTGCTAAATATCATCAACATTAAAAAATAAGGCTTAGCACTTGCCTTTGCATTCAGCTTTATAGAATGTTTTTGAATTTTATTAGACAGCCTTTTTTTACTATCAAAATAACAAAATAAAGAGGTTCATGTAGTTATAATCACTTGATGTTAAGAAAAGTTGCAATGTAAAAAGTTTGAATATTTGCATCTCTGTTATGTTCACTTCCAAATAAATATTCTGAAAAAAAGATAAATTCTCTGTTCTTTTCCTTTTTTTTTTCAGTTATGATTTAAAGAATTAACAACTACAATCCTTCTGACAATTTGTTTACAAAAAAATATCTTTTTAAAAAAGTGTTTCCAGGATTAAATTACCAGACATATGTGTTGTAAGACACACACTCATACATAAATACACTCATAGAGAAATGAGAGACGTTTGGTTTGGAACAAATTGACACTAAAGAATATTAATTGTAAATCTATTTATTTCACTCAATGCTTTGAAAAACAATTCTGTGTTGTTGATTTTGAATAATTAAAGTAGATAAAATCAATTCAATGAATTCAACCAGATATTACAAAAGAAAAAAGTAAAATTATCATAAAAAATTTGTTAATTTTGAAAATTTAAATAATCTAATCAACTGCTTAACCAACATTTTCTAAGAAAAATATTAAATTTCTAGCCAAACTTTTTTATGTTTATTGTATAGAATTATTAAAGTTGATTAAGAAAACTTGTTTTTTTTTGTTTGTTTTTTTGTCACTATTTAAAACATTACTATTTAACGAGATATCAACTCACATTTGGTTTTAAAAATACAATTTGGATAAAATTGTTATTACTGTTGAGGGATTATATTTAAATCTGAAATAAACCATTTTTAAAACTAGTATTTTTTTTTAAATATTTTTTTTTTTCTTTTGCAAATTAATGCTTCTACATTTTCTATTAATATTTCTTAGATTCAAAAGTTTATAAAAACAAACAAATTTTATAAAAAATCAAATAGAATTTCTAATTTTCTTTAAAGACATTTAAATTTTTTTCTATAAAGAAATGAAATGGTATTCGTGACCCATTAAGATGTCTATGGAACAAAAAAAATCAATATTTTTCCATGATATATCACTTAGTGTGCATCAAATCTCTAACAACTTGGTCTCACTCGTGACATAACAGCGACAGTTTTTTTCTTCTTTTTCCCTTATCTCTTATTGATAGAAAAATAGAAAAAAGCAAATTCCATTATCTCTTTTTTTTTTTCTTTCAAACAAATTAAGCAGAAACCAAATGTTGTCTGTTGTAGTCCGTGTTTATCAGGTTATCTTATGAATACATCAAACCAATTCTTAGTTCTATGAATTTTTCAAAGATAAGAAGTTATTATTTTCAGGTTGATCTCCTTCAGACATCGAAAATTGAGCAGTGTAAAATCTAGGAGTCATATTAACCCAGTAATCTGGAATTGTATTACACGAGTTCAAATCACAGTCAAAAACACTACATTCACTTTAAGCTCTCTCTATTTTTCCATCGCAGAACCATTTAGAAATTGTACCAAAGGTTCAAATACCCCATATATAAATTCCAAGCCTTTTGACTCCAAATTGCCTGAGTACTTTGGTAAAGACTACAACAATGCAATCTTTGGCTCCTTAACAGCTAAATTTATAGCTCAAAACAGCTAAAAAGCTTTTTTGTAAATTTAAAGCTTTTCGACCATTTTGAGCTATAAATTTAGCTCCTAAGGGGACAATTTTGGGTCTAAAGACATGAAATTTCAAGTCTGTAAACCCAAAATTGATAGAGGAGTTTGTTAAAGGCTGATTATCCACACATATTTTTGTTTATCATCATTATTGTTATTTATTTAGATATTTAGTTTTAAAACGCATTTGGTTTTTTGTTTACTCTTCTTTACAAACAGCTGAATCTAAATAAATTCAATCAATTAATTTAATCTACTTTTTTTTATTTCCATAGGAAAATTAATATTGAATTTTATGCATTAGATCTAGGGTTCGGTCCATCAATCATATTTTAAGACAGTTGGACTTTAGAATTATGAATCCGAATCCAAAGTCTGACTGCCTCCCTACAGTCCAAAGTGGATTTAAAAATGTATATTAATTTGAATTAGTTTCATTGTTCTACAGCATATCAACATTCCCACTGATTTGATCCTGTTTATCATATCATATCAGAAAAAAAGAGAAAGAAATAATTTATTTAATTATTCATTATTTTTATTTAAATCATTACAAAAATCCTGATTATTTAGGTATTTCTACTTAAAGCTGTTTATTTTGTATTTGGTGTTCATAATATTTGTAAGGATTTAAAAATGGATATAAACTTGAATTAATTTCATTGTTCTACATTCACACTTTAGGGCTGGTAAAAGCTTGGGCTCTGGAATCGTAATACTTGAGTTCAAAACCCAGTCAAAATCATTACATTTACCTTTTCCTACCTCTGAGCAGATGGGGCTCGTTAACTCAGGAGAGTAACTCATCTAGGTGAGAGGGCAAGACTGAATGCAAAAAGCCCAAGGATATAATGAGCATGTAAAAATGGTCTTGTGCCTAACTTGAGTTGGTGCTCAACCAAGTAGATATATCAACATTCACACTGATATGATCCTGTTTATCATATGATGTTAGAAAGAAAAGTGAAAAAATAAAAAAATATTTTATTCAATTATTTCATTAAAAAACTTGACTTAGATCTGTAAATTCCATTTCATGTTGTATATTTCGTATTTGTTGTTCTTTAATATCAAATAAAGATATCTGAATAACAGTCAAAATATTTCAGCTTTGTGAATACCTTGGTAATATAAGGTAGATCAGCTGTTGGAATGAATAAAAAAAGAAAGAAAGAAAGAAAGAAGCTTTACTTGTGTTATGGAGAAGCAATTGTTGTTTATCAGTCAGATCCCCCCCCCCCGTCTTTCACCAATGCACCAAAATCTTTAGTAGCAGTCGCATGTCTATCATATCCATCCTCCTCAACTCCCATCAGTGGCACCTGCTCAAACCCTCTGTAATAATATGTTGATTAGATTGTCTTTATTTGTTCATTTTCTATTAGGCACCCCCCTTCCGACCCCCCCCAAAAAAAAACTAATTAAATTCAGAAAATAAAGAACCGAGATTTTTTTTATTTATATGTTTTCTTTGTGTATAAGGTCAAATAGAACTAAGAATAAAGTGTCACTTCACAGGCCTTTCTATTTAGAGAAAAGGTAAAATAGATGTCAGATATATATATATAGATGTCAGATAGATACATATATATATATATATATATATATATATATTTATATATATATCTGACATCTATATATATATATCTGACATCTATTTTACTTTACTTTTTACCTTTCGGCCTGATGAACGCGTAAGCGAGAAACTGGCAGTTGCCGACTCCTGTTGACTCCGTGTCTACACTTAACTAATATACACGCTCTATCACTGATATTGAGAACTCTAACTATAATTTTAAGCAACCTTGTTACTTAGAATAACAATATTTGTATGTATGTATGTATACATTGAGTCTGATATGCACTAGATTACCTACATATACTTGGTGACCTGCAGTTAATGTCTATATTATTTCTAAGATAAGTGGTTTGTTTATTGCACTGTTAAGATAACAAAAAAATAAATTTTAAAAAAAAGTTAAAAAGTTTTTTTTTTGATTTTTAGCTTAGAAAAGAATTTGGTTAAAAAGTTTAAAGAAAAACTTATTGACACTTATTATTATTTAATTTTTTTTAATTTTATTTAATTGACGCATTTCTCAAGTTCACGTCAGGGCAAGGCACGCTAAGTGGGCAGTTTCTGTGACCAGGTGAGCGATGGTCTGCTCATTGTCATATCATGCTGCTCAATCTAGAGAGGAAGCGGCGGGCGGTTATTGACGCATTCCTCAATTCCACGTCAGGGCAAATCACGCTAAACTGCATCCGGAACAAAGCCCCCTCCCCACGCTTATGAGATTGTAAGTCGTTTTCGCCACTTTGGCGCCATAATTCTGTTTCGTTAATCTTTGGTTACTTTCTAATTGGATTTCTTTAATTGAATCATGATGTTAAGCAAATGGTTTGATCTACAAAGAAATCGTTTTTCATTGAAATAATTATGATGTCTTCTTGCAATGACTAAGTCAGGCATCAGATTTGAATTTTATGGAGAATTTATTGTGAAATAAAAATATATGGAAATTTAAAATAGGGAAAACAGGTTCAAATAAACTATGAAGAGTTTGAAGCAGAATGCCAAGATGAATGAGACAAAATATTTCTGAATATGTGTAAATCATTAGTTGAGACCTACAGGAATATATATTTCTAGGGTTTTAGAGTAGGAAGGAGGGAATGAAGGAAGGAAGGAAGGAAGGGGAGGGAGGGAAGAAGAAAGAAAAGTAAGGAAGAGAGGAAGAAAGGATGGGAAGGAGAAAGGAAGAAAGAAAGAAAGAAAGAAAGACAGAAGAAAAGAAAAAAAGAAGAAAAGAAAGAAAGAAGAAAAGAAAAAAAGAAAAAAAGAAAGAAAGAAAACAAGTGTGTCTTCTCAGGATTTCCTTCAATAGAGTTGGAGCTACTCTACCTGGAGATCTATTTTCATCATCAATCAATTTATATTCATTAAAATAAATTGAATTTAAATAAAAAAATAAATTTCATTCCATTTAAAGCCTTGTTTTTTTTTTAAATACATTTTTTCTTATATTTTTATTTTTATTTTTGAAATGAGATTTCATAATTTAACTTTATTTTTTTGACAAAAAGTTTGAATAATAAAATTAATTCCAACATTTTTTTCTTATTTTCGTTTTATTTTTTGTGTTGTAGACGTTTTTAAAAAAATTGGTTTTGTATTATCCCAAGGCGAGCGAAGCGAGCCTTCTGGCAGTGAGGACTTTTGGTTACGTATGTTCCTTATGGACTCAGAGATGGCTGGGCCTAGCATGCTCAAACTTGGTGTGCTGATAGAGGGCATGGGAGAGAATGTCCCCGCAAAGGAATATTTTCAATCCGTCAACATACAAGGTGTCCCAAAAGTTTGTGAAAACATGGAAAAAATAACTAATTTCTAGTAAGTTG
>JAUZSX010319169.1:0-11771 GCA_034780655.1 Idiosepius hallami | reverse complement strand
TTTATATATATATATATATATATATATATATATATATATATATCTGAAAAAGTAGCATTTGAAATGTGTCTATCCTGTATATGTGTTAGGTATTATTTACTTGGTAAGCACCAACCCACGTTTGGCACTAGGCCATTTTTACGTGCTCTTAACCGGGCTTTTTACATTCGGTGTTACCTTTCACCTCGATTAGCAGCTCTCCCGAGTTAACGAGCCCCATCTGTCCGAGGCAGCAAAAGATGAATGTAATGGTTTTGATTGAGATTTGAACTAGCGTAATACGATTTCAGAACCCGAGCTTTTACCAAAAGTCACCGTCGCTGCCCATATATGCGTTAGGGTATGTATGTGTGTGCATGTGTATATGTGTGTGTGTGTGCATGTACGCGTTCTTGTAAATGTATGAGTGTATTTTATATGTCGTTTCTCTATAATCGGGTCTTAAATTTCTGTGCATTTTTTTTTTTTGCTTTCCGGTTGCCTCGATGCTTTTACGTATAGAACTGGAAAAAAAAGCAAGACAAAATATAAAGGTCTTTTTTAAAAGTTTTTTTGGTATTTTTTCCGTCAGAATTTTTTTCTGTCCCCTTTTTTTTTTATTGACCTGAGACAAATTGCTTTCAATTGGCGAAACAGAACTGTGTGGCTTCGTCTGTCCTATAACAGGGGGAAGAAGAAAAAGAAGAAGAAGAAGAAGACGAGGGGCGAAGAAGAAAAAGAAGGGGAATGCGAAAGATGAAGAAGAAAAAGAAGAAGAAGTAAAAGAAGAAGAAGCAGAAGAAGACGAGGGGCGAAGAAGAAAAAGAAGGGGAATGTGAAAGATGAAGAAGAAAAAGAAGAAGAAGCAGAAGAAGAAGAGGGGTGAAGAAGAAAAAGAAGAAGAAGCAGAAGAAGAATAGGGGTGAAGAAGAAAAAGAAGAAGAAGCAGAAGAAGAGGAAGAGGGGTGAAGAAGAAAAAGAAGACGAATGGGAAAAAGAAGAAAAAAGAAGAAATGGAAAGAAGAAGAAAAATCAGAACAAAAGTCAGAAGAAATAGCAGAAAAAGAAGAAAAAGAAAAAGAAGAAAACTAAGAAAAAGAAGAAGAAAATAAAGAAGAAGAAGAAGAAGAAGAAAAAAGAAGAAAACAAAGAGGAAAAATAAAAAGAAGAAAAAGTAGTAGTAGTAGTAGCAGTAGTAGTATTAATAGTAGTAGTAGTAGAAAAAGAATAATAAGAAGAAAACAGAGAAGATAAGAAGAAGAAAAAGAAAAAGAAGACAAAGAAGAAGAAAAAATAAAAGATGGAAGAAAACGAAGAAGAAGAAAAAGAAAAAGAAGATGAACTTGTAAAAAATTCTAAATAAGATTCCCAATTAAATATTTCTTTTTTTATTTTATTTTAGAATTAGTTAATTTGATGACAAAGCTCTAAATTAAGAATCGCCATTAAGGAAATTTCTTTTTAAATTGGCAGCAAAAATCACCCAATCTAACTGTTCTTCTAAAAGTAACAATGGCTTCAGAAACAAAGGAAGAAAGACCGAAGGATGGAAACATGAATATGCTTCGACCCCTACAGATACCACACGAGGACTGCAAGCTTCCCCGGAACCTCAAGGCATAATTTAGATCATTTTTTTTTTAAATAAAAAACATTAAATAATTAATTACTTGGATTTACTAGAAAATCCTCATCACACTTGTATGATTAAATATACATTCATCAACCCGTCTCTCTGTCAATCTCTCTCTCTCTCTCTTTCTCTCGCTCTCTCACTCTCTCTCTCTCTCTCTCACTCACTCTCTCGCTCTCTCACTCTCTCTCTCTCTCTCTCTTAGTTTAGGTCCCAGAATAAAAAAAAAACTGTCTCCGTACAGTTCTTCATGTGTATTTCTTTTCTTCTGTAATCCAATGATGCCGGACTGTAACATAGTGAGGGTAAGGATATTCACTTTGTCTCTTAATCCACTTACTTCGTTACGGGGTGATGACGGCTCGGCTAGTTTTCCATTTCTTCGCCAAGTCCACAGACCGCTCTCTGGGCCCATGGAAGCTCCCCATATCTGCTCACCTGTTTCTCCCCAACTGAGATATTATATTTACTTGGTGAGCACTAACCAAAGTTAGGCACAAGACCATTTTTACGTGCTCTTACCCGGGCTTTTTGCATTCGGTGTTACCCTCCACCTAGATGAGATGCTCTCCCGAGTCAACGAGCCCCATCTGCCCGAGACAACGAAAGGTGACTGCAATGGTATTGACTGGGATTTGAATTTTTACCAATGCTTCAACTTCGCTGCCCAAGTGAGTTATGTCGTGAGGGACACCCTGAGCTATATTTGCAACTTGCGGTCTAGTCTAGCATAAGGCAGCGAACCCCCTAGGTCCATGATAGGTCCTAGTGGTCACTGTGTGTATTGTCTGCTTATTGATTTACCTGTTGTAACTGTGTGTTTGTCTGTGTGTGCGAGTGTCTAGATGGGATGAAGAATACAACACAAAATATATTTTCTTAGTTTTCATAAGGATTGTGTTTTCATTTCGTCTCTCTTATTAACAACTGGAAAGAGAGATTACCACTGCCTGACCAACCACCCCATGGAGGGGACGAGACCTCAACGGTCCGTCTAAATGTCTTCTCAATGCACGCCAAAAAGACAACGCCTATTTCTAAAACTATATTTTGCTTTATAATAATTTCCATTCGATTTTGATAATTGTAACTATTTAATTTGTTTTATAATTTAAATACCAAATGACATTGAAGAATGTCCGTCCTACATTCTTCCACTTCCAGCCAGCTTGCATTTTCTATAAACAATGGATCACCCCATATTTTGATGACTGAGCTCTCAAAACTATTGTTCTCGGACTAGATATCAAATTCCTAATTTCAAGCTCGAATCACGCCTTATCCATATTGCTAAGGCTTATCAAACCCCATGATCACGTTAGGTTACAGAACAACACGAAGAAAGGGTTGAAGTTTCGGATCTTTATTAATCCTATTATTTTGACTGGTTGAATTTCAACACTCCCACTCCTGATTGGTCCATTGCTAGAGACTGAGGAAGTCGAACCTTGACAGAAATTGTGGCTACGTATTTCAGATCACCTTAATTTTCTTTTTTTATTAAAATGACGTTCTCGGCAGTCTATGCCGACTGTCAGCATTGAAGTTATAACAAACAGAAACCGAATCGAGCTATGGAAGAATAAACAGTGAACCGTTTCCTCGATGAAAGAGAATTTTTTTCTCTCTCGTGCGCAGAAATAGAAAATGAATACGTATTCGCACACACGGATCACTAACGCTCAGAGTGCCTTACCATAAAAAAAAAAAAAAAGAAAATCCCCTTAAAATGTTAATAAGTAAAACAATCACAATAGATAAAGCAATAAACAAGAATACTCCCCCACATCCTCCAACATACAAAAAATACAAAAATAGTTCATTTGAAAACGAGGGAAATCTTCAGTGATGCAGAGTTCCACTTAGGTTACGCTGTTGCCCTCGAATGCAGGCTAGCCTATCAAAAAAAAAAAAATAAATAAATAAATAAAATAAAAATAAAATAAAATAAAATAAAGAAGGAGATGAAAAACCAAAATGAAAAAAAATTACAAAACTTTTTTTGACGTTTCGTATTGTTTGGATTAAGAGACTCAATATTGCGTCTTATTTGATTTTGAGATTATTTGCCTTGCATCAAAGTTAAAGCAACTTTTGAGCCGAGACAGCAGGGCTATGTTTAGGGCCCCGTAGACCTCGCAACTGCAGGGAAGGCCCCATGCCCCCTAAGGACCACAAGCTTCCTAAGGGCAGCAAGTCTCCTTGGCTTCGCAGATCTTCTGTAATGCAAAAAATTACCAGAATAATTGATTATTGGAATTAAGAAGAAAATTATTATTACCCTTGTATGTTGAAATATACATCTTTCAATCCATTTCTCATTGTCTCTATATATTTGTATTTATATGTATATATAGCCTTTGATCAAAGTTTGTAGCATGTTGTACAAGATGCTCTTTTAAAGTTGAAGGGACCGCAATGCACATTCTGCATATCTGGGCCACTATGTGCGTAAGCAAGGCACTGCTAAACAGGACTAGGATAATTGCGATTAAAAAATTCAATATCCGATCCTGACAATAAAGATCTGTATACAGATTGCAAAAGTCTTTAAATGGACGCTCGAAAAAATTGTAATCATAGTTTCGCTGTCATTATTATAGCGTTAAGCAAAGAGCCTTCCCCGCTTTAACAGGAAAATAGTTGTTCAATTTCTCATGATTTCTTATTAAAGTAAAAATTTCAATTTGTAGGGGGAGCTAACTACTAATACATTAAAACATGTAAATACTTACTGAAAAAATGGTATAAAAAATAAAGCATTTTTTAGAAAAAACCCTAAATATTAGAAAAAAGATAGATGTAAAAAGAATACAACAATTTAGGTTATTTGAGGAAGACCAGAGAATAATTTGGTCGAAACGCAGTGAAACCGAGAATAATAAGGATAACATTTAAAAATATTTTTTAATGTTAATATTTGTATTCTCTTTCTTATCATTCAAAAACAACATCCAAATATACAATTATTGCAACGAAAATTATCCGAATAACACTTTTAAAATGTATTATGCCTCACCTGTACGATTCCAAAAAACAATTTCCTAAATGTTGTTGTGGAAACACCCTTCAAATGGACTTTATCACCGTCCATATCTACGGAAAGACTTAACGATCAGCGCCATGTTTAGGTCTGGAAATTAATCTCGTTTTCAATCGGTTAGATAACCCATTTTCCCATCCCATTTTTTAACTTTCCTTTTGTCTTAACATATATGTTAAAAAAATATATCTTTTAACATATACCTTAGTGTTTTGCTTTAAATTGTGACCCCAGCAAGGCCGCCACTTGAAACAACAAACACGTGATATCAAGAAAATTATTTGCCGATTTATTTCTCTGTAGTAACATTTGTAAAGTCTTCCAGTTTGGGAGTTGAGTATAGGACTAGCGACTCTTTCTCGTAAAAACAAGTATGCTACGGAAACAGCAAATACAAATTTTCTACCCAACGCACCACTGGGTGAAAAGGTTGATGAACATTTGTAAACTGAATCTTCTTGAAAATACTTACAACCGACCGGAACAATAATGATTACTCTTTTTTGCCACTGCCCTTTCCGGTGCCAAATGCTGCTTGTGGCGCTTAGGGTATCATTACGGTCATAGCATCTGAAACTGTTTCATTACTCTTAGTTGGCAGCTGATGAGGACAGGGTTAGCATGTGCAATCGTACATTGTAAGTAAAAAATATGATGGTCCTATTAGGTTTGGATTGCTTTAATTTTGTTTTTATGACATACAAATCTTTTTGGGTCGTTTAATGTTAAGAACAATATTTTTTGATAGACTTTCTTTATGTCCACACTTGTTTCTTTTTTAATATCATGGTGTGCCCTATCAAACTTATATCCGAAGTTAATATGTGGATTCATACATTTCCCAAGGCTATTAGTCCAAGATAGTTCTGTAATAGTTCTGAACTGCTTTGCCAATTCTCGTACAATCTGATTAGGATTTTTATCAAACCACAAGATTGACTAAAAATGGTCTTACAGATCTAGGGAAGTCATTGAGTGAATAAATTATTCTATTCAAATTTTTTAAACTATCGAAACTTGGGCTTTAATTTTTGCAGACAAATTCTGGCTGCTTTCGATGCTTTTGAAACTTTTCTGTTTTTATGCCATAGGCAATGTCTAAGATGCACCTGTTTAATGATTATCTTAAAAGGTTAAAATGAATTATAAATTTTAGATAAAGCTATAAAAAGAATCTAATACAAAAAATCTAAACATTATGATCATAACTGTGAAGATAAATCAACTAAGTTCAAAAACAAATAGACAAGAATTAATCATCGAAATGTGACAGAACTTCCTATCCAACCTAATATATTATTTAAACGAAATGCTAAAAGCTCAGAATGTATTATTATTTGAATCTGAAACAGTGAATAAAAACATTACTAAATAGAAAAATGCGAGCATGAAAAGTAATATAGTTAAGTTTAAACTTAGAAAAGAAAAAATAACTTGCAGTCAAAAAAATATTCTAGTAAAAAATATGATAAATTTATAACTTATAATATTTCAGCATTAAGAATTTTAAAAAAACACTTTAAAATCATATATGAGTTCTTAATGCTGCAATATTTTAAGTTATGTAATGATTTTGACTGGGATTTGAACTGGCGTAATAAGATTCCAGAGTCGAAACATTTACCAATGCTTCATCCTCAAAAATCTTAAAGCCAACTTGCTCAAGTTCTCTTTCACATTTTGGTTTAATATTTGGAATTGATTGAAGATTATTTTTAGATTATACTCCAGCCCTCCCCTTTGCGATCCTGGCATTCCCTTTCCCTTCCGCGACAAGACAAACAGACCCTTAAGCCCTACCCGCCCACTCCCCATACAAAACAACCAAACAAGTGATCGATCGATTGAATTTAATCACGAAAGATGTTTTTTTTTTCTTCTTTAGGGAGATCGATGGACAAGTGAGAAGGCGAAAAAAAAAGGGCCTTAAAAATTGACTGAAGAAAATGGCAGGAAAAACAAACATAAAATATTGTAAATCATTCCAAGGACACACACACACACACACACACACACACACACACACACACACACAGAGAGTTTCCCACATATAAACACACAGATTCACACACACACACATACAAATTCACACAAACACACACATTCCTCCCACACACAGATTCACATGCATGATTTACACACATACATACACTCACAAATTCACACACATACACATACACATTTAAAAACACATGCACACACAGATTGATACACACACACACACACAGAAATTTACACTCATAGACACACACACATACATAGTTTGTTTGTTGATTTTTTTAACGGAATATCAACTTTGTCTTTTAGAAGCATTCTTATTGTACTCACGTATTTTTAAAAAATCTTTTTAGGTTATTAAATGTTTTTAACATTTTATTTTAGAAACTTTTTTTTTCTTTTTGTCAAAGCGCATATTTTTTTCAAAATAACACAATATACACTATTTAATGTTTAGATAGAGGGAATGTTTAGAGTCATACACTTTTAAGTCATTTAATGCCGTGTGTGTAAGTATTGAAAATTTAATGTGTGTGTGCCATTAAGTGTTTTTGTTTGTATGTATATACGTGTGTATATATATATATATATACTAACAAAATCACTTGCACACACACAAACACACACGCATATATATATATATATATATATATATATATAATTCGATCATTCAGTATTTTGAGGGGGTGCAACTTACCTTTTAAACGGAAAGGGGGCTGCAAGGTGCATTCTGCGTCGGGGCCGCAAGGTGGCTAAGCCCGGCACTGCATTCACCCAAATAAAACACAATAACAAAAACTAACCCATTTTTGATAACTACTCAAGTCACTACACTTATTCGCACACACTTATCCCCACACACATATACGCACGTACTCATAGACGCAATAACACTAAATCACACAAACACTGAAACACATACATACCTTTATTTACACGCACACTACCACAATAATAAAAACTCACAGGCACGAATTCACATTAAATTGGCTGTTTGACGAAAGCCTTAAGGCAAGAACAGCGGGTTAGATAGATGCCTTACAGATTCTTTGTTTAAAGAAAGGGTGTCTCCCGATCCCAATAAAAGAATACAAGCCATGCGGTCTCTTAAAATATTTCTTATTCAACATTTTGAAATGATCTGTTGTGGTCACTGATACTATCTTATTTAGAAAAAACAATTTTATCCAAGTCTGAATAACACTCCAGAACTACTAATTAGAGTGATATTTTAATGAAGGTGGATCTAAATTAAACTTATATAGCAATGGAACTTTGTACGTTTGTGCTCGAGTTCGTTCTGTATGGACTCCGAAGCAGTTCGACAGATTTTCTTGGATATTCACACAGCTGTACTTTATGTTTAGGAGTGTGTGTTTGTGCATCGGCATACTAACCTCTGCAGGTTTAACCGGCTCAATCACTGAATACACACGATTCAGTGTTGAGTCTCGTGGAAATTTGAACTTTACAAGTGGTCCCCAGTCGCATGTATAGATGCCTGTCTAAACAAAGACAAAGGGTGCATTTACCCAGAAGCTTATTGCGCGCCCTCGGACATTAACACAGGTCTTTCCCGCCCTGATGCAAGATACTGTACTTGGTATTCTTAAATAGTCACCCACTTAACTACTGACCAGACTCGAAGTTGCTTTACTTCGATGATGTAACTTGACTTAGGTATATATTGTTTCGCAATAGGGAATACAGAATACTTAGATAATTATTGTTTTGGATAATTATAAAAATCGATAATCGAAATATTCGCTTCTAGTAAAAGAGCGCTGATTGAAAGTAAAACCGTGAAAATTGAACGCATAACTGTGTCGTAGGCCAGTCGTTAGAGCGTTTGTTTCGCATGACGTGGTCTGCAGATTCGAATCCCAATTTGGAGCTTGTAATGTTAAAACATTGTATGTCATTGAGGAGATCCAATAAGACCGAAACAGTGGTCAAATACCAAACCAAGTTAGAAATAAGGCCAGGTTTACATGGTTTGTTTTTATTATCAGTGTTCTCTTTCCCCAACATGAATTGCCCTTCTTTAGGTCAACGGGTTCCATTAACCTGTGTTTTAAGATTCAGTGTTATCCTTACACATGTTACTCACCCAAGTTAACAGACCTTATTTGCCTGGTGCAGTGAAAAGTTAATCTTATGGTTTTGAATGGGTCTTGAACTCGTATGATACGATTCCACAGTCCAAGCTTTTACTCCTCATCCACTCGCACGGCTTAAAATTTAATGGACTAATCCCTCTGGGAAAAGTATGAATCCCAACATGAATCTCTATGGGTTAAATAGTGCATATTTCGTTATTAAAAAAATCTATGTGTGGACAAAAAGAACGTTTTTCAAAAATGATTGGGTGTGTGTTTGTATGTATCGGCATACTAACCCATACGGGTTTAGCCGGCTCAACCACTGAACACACACGACTCAGTGTTACGTCTCATGGGAATTTGAACTTCACAAGTGGTCCCTAGCCTTATGTATAGATGTCTGTCTAACCAAAGACTAAGGGTACATCAACCCAGTAGTTTAACTGTGACCCCCAGCCACTAACCTGAGTATTTCTCGCCCCGGCGCAAAAAAAGATTGCTCTCGGCATTAATTGACCTAAAATGCTGATAAATCGTAAAAATAAAACAAAAACACTGAGCAGATATTCCAAACCAATGCTAGTTTATTATTTGTGTTGTTAATAAAATTGTCACTTGCTAGTTGCGCAGCATTGAATATGTCTTGCCCAAAAGTCAATTATATTTCATTGAAAATTCCGGAACCGAATACAAATAAATGTTATGTTAAACCCAATAATGGCTATGGAGTTTTTTTTTATCTATACAGAGTGGGCCAAAATTAGGTATACAGTTATTAATTTTTTTTATATGCTTCTTTATATAAACCTTTATAAATGATTTAGAAATGTTTTTGTTTACTAGCTGCTTGTAAAATTTCATGACTGATTCTTTTTGAAGATATCAAAATAAAGAATGAAGACAACAGTTCGAAAAAAATCTCTGTAAAGTCTCACCTCGAGGATTGTGAAGGTAACAATGATAAGGATGAGGACAACAGTACAATAATTAGATTTAAAAATTAATAATGCCTTATCTTGAGTATTCATGATAAAGAGAAGGACAATATTCTGAATAATACCTATGCAAATCATATCTATTGTTTACCTCGGAGGATATATGCAAAGTTTAAGCGAAGAAAAGATATTCTAAAACCCTGATTAATCAAAACAACTCTTCAAATATTATTGGAGATGATTGTAGAAATGTATTAATCAAACATTTATTATTTAACACATACAATGATTTGTACAAGGTCAATTGACCCCTTTCGAAGAAAAGGGAGACCCTAGGAATAATTCAATTAATAATGGATGGCATGTCGGATAATAGGGATACTGCGGTAGTATATCTTGATATGTACGGTTTAATTATGTTGGAGACACTGGTTCCCACTCGTTCACCGAAATTAAGCAACGTTGAGCCTGTTCAGTACTAAGATGACTGACCTCTTCATTTTCAGCTGTCTCAGGCAGTTGAGGCTAATTAACCAGAGAGAGTAACTCATCTAGGTACACGGATAATACTGATTTAAAAAACCCGAGTAAATAAGACCCCTCAACCTAGGAAATGTAACTCATCTAGGTGAAAGGAAACACCCATTAAAAAAAAGCCCCATAACATAATCACAAAAAAGTGGCTTTGTGCCTAACATGAATTGGTACTAGACCAAGTAAATATATCATCCAAACTACATCACAATCGTGCGTAGAAGCCCTGAATTCCACGATCTTGTTGCGGTGGAAGAAAGAATTGAAATAACTAAAAATTAATCACTTACAGACTTTATGTACCTTTCGTGAATTACACCCCCTTTCCAGTTACACACCCTCGTGGAGAAGTAGTAACTCCTGCAGCCCCTAGATTTGTGTTATGGTCACGTTGAAATAGAAGCCGATACAATTATCAATTTATAAATGCTGCGTGATCTATAGAAAAAAAATACCAGGTTCGAATTTGGCGCTGGATAGTCTTCCTTCGATGAGTGTAAATGGGGTCTCTCTAAGCCTTGGTTGGGAATCCAGATAGTAATGGTGTTATGATAAAAAAGCTATGATATAGGATTGGCAACCATGTCATTACTAGCCATTTGAAACTATTTACAAAACGGCGACTACGGTCGACTGGTGATGATAATGAATTTATATATGTTTATTTGGCTTATGCTTTTTTAATTTCTCTTTTTTTTAAGTCAAAACTTTGGTCTGATCTGTTTATGACTAGAGTTTAGCCGTTGCCATCGTTTAAATATTCAGTCAATGTCCGCAAATTCTTAGTTTACATGGGCGACATGTTTCTCCCTGTCAAATATCGCACTACTATTCCTGGTAAAAATTGGGCCAGATAAATCCAAGATGAAATTATGGGGTCAGTTTAATCAAAGATGAAATTGATGGTAAATTATTCAAGATGTTTGATAATAAGTAAACAAGTCCAAGATGGGTACAATGATTTAAACGATAGCAGAAGAGATTAGCAGCAGTGGTTGCTAATATGGCAGCTGTTTAATTATTTTATAGACAATGATGTTTTCATTCTGTTCTCCGATTGGCTGTGTTTAGACCGTTCCGGTATAAAATAGACTCGACCAAACCTGAACGGTCATACACAATAACAAGAAGAAGAAAGAAAGAAAACAGCGTCTCAGTAGACCAGAAATAATGCAACACTCCCAAATTGTGTTTTATACATTCTATATATTCGCTAGAATGGATTCCTGCTTCTATATTAATAAGATTCTTTTTGTTATCTCTTTTGTTCTTTCTGTTTAGTTTTTTTTTTAAAATAACTTTTATAGTCTTAGTTGTAACACAAAAAATATTAAGGTTGCAAATATATGGTGTTTTATTTAGGTTTTTGATTATTGAATTTGTGGAAAGAGTAATTCTTCTAGTTGAATTATTTATTTCTTATATCTATATCTATCTATCTATCTGTCCCTCTCTCTCTCCCCCTCTCTCTCTCTCTTTCTCCATATATATATATATATATATATATATATATATATATATATATATATATTTAATTACACATTATA
>JAUZSX010319158.1:0-11771 GCA_034780655.1 Idiosepius hallami | reverse complement strand
TTTGATGACTTATCCTATTCTCCTAGTTTTATTAAAATTTAGTAACCAAACTTGATTGTCGTTTTCAACGATCATCAACCTCAGCTACCGACTCGGTTACACTAGGTCCACGTATATATGTTGCTGGTTTTTCGAGTTGAGTACTAAAAAAGCACGTGCTGTCTCGTTTGTGTCTTGGAGGGGGAGATAGATGATGTGCTGCTCGCATAGACAGTACTCGGACTGTTGCTGTGTCGTCAACAGCCTAACTCAGACTGTCTTTTGTGTCAGTCAAATCTCAAGGCGAGAGAGCTGTTGCAATGTGTAGTAAGTTGTTGTAAGCTTGTGTCCTAAAAGAGGGGTGTTGTAAACCTGTCTGCTACAAATCTAACTGATAGATTGGCATTAGAAATTATGTACTTATGATTCCAAAGAGAATTCATTACTCTCCTATGAGCTACTTGTCCCATTTAAACAAAAGAGAAAATTAGATATTAGAAAAAATAAATTGGTAATTTATTATAATATAAAATTAAAGTAGTATAAAAGCTCGGGATCTAAAATTATTCAAATATTTCCATAATATTTTTTTTTACAATAAAAGAGCTTGATGATGGAAAAAAAAAAGACAATTAGTTTTATCTGTATAATCCTTGGATCTAATTATTGTAAAAACCGAAGTGATAATATTTCTTGGAAATATTCAAGGCTTAAAATCAGCTTAAAATCAGCTTGTGTGTTTTTTCTCTCCACTTAATTATCATTTAACCAAACTTTAGAAATTTCATTTAAATTCCAAGGCTTAGTGGTTTGAACTCATTAGAAACTTGTCAATCTTTTGAGAAAAAGAAAGAAAAAGGATCAATCCAAAATGATTTCCTAATTTGTGTTTTGGCAAGAAATTCCATTAAACCAAATCAAAATGTTTCATCTTTATTAAGATATGATATTAATGCAGTTGACTGACAGATCACCCTGTCATCACAGCCCACATTACTTTAAAATATTTTATCTTAAAATAAAAAAAAATGTACTAACAAATATAAAAAATGTGCTCACAAATATAAATTCAAAGCTATTCCGTTTCACTGTATGTTCATGAATAAAGGATTTCTCGTCATTCGTAGTGTGAGTACATTTTTTTATATTTGTGAGTAAATTTTTTTTAGACATCCTGTATTAGGATTAATTCATTTATAGAATTATTTTACAGGATTTTATCAAAGATGTTCATTTTTTGAAAAATTTTTCTTTAGTTTAAGAACTTGACTAAATGTAATTTTAGAAATTCTATTTAATAATAGATTCATATAAAAACCCATTTTCTATGAAATTCAATAAGCATAAGAATATTTTTTTATTCATGAAATTATTGGAAATTTATCCATTTCAATAATACTGATTTGTTTCTATGAACAAGTAAATTTTTTTTCAAAATATTGAATTAATTTACAATCGTCATTAAAAAATTAATGCCGCCTATTTTTTAACTTATAAGTGTTGTAAGAGTTAAAAAATCAGAAGCAGTACCATTTAATCAAGCGACCTTTTGTGATCCATAATTTATTTTTTGTATATTGTTACCACCATTCTTAATGCATTTTCGTTAGCGATGAATAGGCTGGTTCATTTTAGCATCAGGATCAGGCTTTGTTACTCTATCACCACTACGAAACCGCCTTCTTTTGACTGGGCCAACATCAACTGCATTGGCTTCATAAACGTTTAACAGGCACCCGTGGATGTTGATCGCTTCAAGGAATTCAATGACTCATTTCTATGAGATTTTGCTTTAACAATTTTATTATATGCAACACAGAGATTGAATTTGTAGAACCATTTTTTCGGACTGTTGTCCTCATCCTTACTATTGTTACATTCACAACATTTCGTCTGATAAACATTTCGTCCATCTTCAGGATTCCGAAAAACAACAGAGATTGAACTTTCAAGTCAGTCGTCATAACAATGTAATTTGAAATCCTGATGATCCAGGAGGCATTACTTTTGGAACATCCACGTAGATTTCAAATATTTTCTTTTTAATTCATAATAGTTGCATTATTGAAAAAAAGATTTTAGATTCAATTAAAGAAGAACTTGATGAGCTTTTGGTTTATAAACATTTTCACTTTTTATTCATAAGCAATTTTTTAAATTCAAGAGAAAATCTATTGATAGATTATTGTTTGTTTTTTTTTTTTCACTCTGAACCAAATAATACTTTAAAGTTTCAATTTGCTTTTATATTTTTTTTTTTATTCGAGGATAAAACTTAGTGAAAAACACTTTTCATCAAAGAAGGATTTTTTTCTTTGAAAATTTCTAATCTTTTATTTTACTTTGTTAAATCTGATATTTGAATTTCCTAGAAATCATGTTTTCTAATCATATTTTATTCACTTTGAGGTAAACTTATCTTTAGTTTGAATTTTTTTTTCTTTCTTTGTGACCAAAGCAGTTTATTCAGCAGAAATATTAGGAAGCAATAGATTTTTTGATGTTTTCTATTGAAATATGTCCGTTTTCATTTCGGTATAAAAAAAAGATATGGTTTACTAATAAACATTATTTTCTTTTATTTTCTAATAAAGATTATTTACATTGATTTTAGTATGAATAATCTAAGTTACAAAAATATTTTGATATTGCTGCAAATACTATTTTTAAGTTTTAGTGATATGAGATGAACTCAGTTTTTGAGTTTAGAAAGAGGTTTGTTAAATTATAAAAACTGGTTTGGGATTTACACGTGTTTGTTTTTATCCCATAACCAACTCAAAAAGGCTGTGAAACAAATCAACCAAGTATTGCATTATTAAGAACCATGTTTTCTATTATTTTTTATCTAGATAAATACTTTTATCTCTTTAGTCAATTATCACTTTAGCCAACAGTTCAGTTTTGGTTGCTCCAAACTGTTTTTTTGTTTTATTATAGATATGTAGATTTAATAGTACTCTTAGTATTACTATCATTACTGTATTTTTATGTATGCTGGAATGCTTTGTGTGATGAAAATAAGACTAAATGACTGAATAATATTTTATACCTTACTTATTTACTCCTCAGATACATCCTTGTCTAATTTCTTTCTTTAAATGCAAAAAGTCAGTTCATTATTTTTTAAATAATTTAAACTTAAAAAGATATTAATCTACTTTCTTTCAATGCATGTAATTTTTCTTTTTAGGATAGCTTGGGAAACTAAATTGGGATAATAAAAAATCAGTAGACTGGATATCCTAGCAATATTGGCTCGCCCTTCATGACTGATAACAAAATTGAATTCATCCTACAGGTGTGAATACTCTTTTATCAAAATTTAAGTTTCCAGGCAAAAAACTGGCAAAGTATTTTGAGGGTCTGTAGTCAGGAAATTTTTGAACAATTCTTTTAATGGTAGCCTCAAGAGAGTAAAATTTTCTTTAATTTGGATCATTTTTTTTTCTAGAAGCTGATTTTTTTTCAATTATAGAATTTTGATGATTATTTATACGTTGTACTGGTACAACAACTATCTAGAAACCCTCCCAGACACATGAAGTACAACTGTGAATTTTCAAGAAAATTGGTCTGGTCGTTTTGGAGTTTGTTTGCCTTAAACACTAATACGTAGACATACAATCTTTCATTTATATATGAGTTTAGATGGGATTATATGCATTAAAGTGATCTTGAGAAATGTTAACCTTTTGAGTATGAAGTTTATATATGCTTTCAAAAACATATGGTAACATAAGTGGATTCTTCTGTAAAATTACTGACCAGATTAAAATATTACTCAAGCATACAAAGAAATATGTTGTTGGTTACTCAAAATTGTAATTGACTTAGTGTCTTGTATGTCTATCACATGAATACATAACGTTCCTTTCTCTCTCTGTCTATCTCTCTCTCCCTCTGTCTCTCTCTGTATCGTTTACTCTCTGGTGAATTTTCAATTTGATGTTTGTTTTCTGATCTTGAATTGCACTTTTGAAATTTTGCCATTTATAAAGCCTCACAAAAGATAACAGAATTTCAACTATGAAAAAAAAAGGAAGAAAGAAAGAAATTAATGTTAAAAAAAATGGCTAAATTATTAAAAAGATTTAAAAATTACCAACGGTCAGTATGGTGACACACAGCTTAGTTAAAAAATACCAGTTCTATTTATCAAAAGACTAGTTTGACTTTGATCATATGATAATATTATTGAATAACAAGCCCACAGACTGCTGTTTTTTTTTCCTTTATCATTGAATTGACTAAGAATACTAATTTCCATGGATTGAAGTGTGTGTTATGTATTTATCTAATATATAAAATACAGGTGAAATATGTGTGTCTCTGTCAGTTAGTCAGAGAAAAAAATTGTCTGGTTCAATAAATAATTAGATATATTAGTTCTTAAATACATATATTTCTTTTAAGAGAATATTTATTTCCGAATAATACATAAAACTTCTATTATTAGGGCCATGCCTAACCCCCTTGCGCACCGATGCAGAATGCGTCTTGTGGCCCCCTTTCCCCTAAAAAGACCATATATCCATACATATACAAATATATACAGAGATAGAGAAAAGAGATAGATTGATAAGTGTATATTTCAAGTGGTATAATGATTTTCTTGTTAATTCAAATAATTGATTTGGTCATTTTTTAAATTACTAAAGATCAGTGAGGCCAGGGAGCTTTGCGGCCCCTAGGGAGCTGGTGCACCTCCTCTCGCAATTGCTGTGTGTGTGTGTCGGCTAAGCACAGCCCTGTTTATAATAGTATTTAGAAATCTATTCATTCTAGAAGAGTTAGTGAATAATCAGTTGGAGGCTTCAACTTCTGTATAAAATGTCACCATAAATATGTTAAAATCATCCTTGGTATCCTCAAGTGAAACCAAAATTACAAAGGAACTATGAATTATCTGACAATAATGGAAGAGCTGTAACCAGATAACACTTGTTCATAATAGCCTGAAAGTGCCAATTTTGGGAAGTGTCTCACATCAAAGTTACAATCAAAGAACTGGAAGAATTATCTTGGGAGATATTAACTTTGAATATTATAGAATATCGGAAAATGTTAGCAGCGGTCAGTATGGTGACACACAGCTTAGTTCACAAATACCAGTTCTATTTATCAAAAGATTGGTTTGACTTTGATCATATTGTGATAATATTATTGAATAACAAGACCACAGACTGCTAAGGTTTTTTTTCTTTATTATTGAATTGACTAAGAATACTAATTTTCATGGATTGAAGTGTGTGTTATGTATTTATCTAATATATAAAGTACAGCTGGTTTTGTGTATCAATCTAAAAAAATAGCCTGTTTAAAAAAGTAATTTGATATATTAAAACTAAGATACATATATTTCTTTTAAGATAATATTTATTTATGAATAATACAGAAATTGGGCTCAAGGCTGGTTTTGGGGTAAGGGAAAAATACTGACAGCTGGTTATTACTAGACCTTTGTGACCAATTCACATCTTATATACAATAAATACACTTGCTCTTTACATTTGCTTGATGTGCTAACCCTACTTAAAGTATATCTGTTTAAGGGAGTAGGGCAAATACACCTGAGTTGGTAAGGCCCTTGTTCAGGCTATCTGGTTCGATAGCCTACTGTTTTCTGAGCATCAAAGGTTTGATTAAATCAGGAATATCGTAACTTTTTGAGATGTTACCTCAATAGAAGTAGTAAAATGAATTTACCCCCATGTGAAGAAGTACAATAGTGTAGAAACTAATTTACTTATAAAGTTCATGGATAAAAAATAAACAAAAAATGTAAACTGGTAAAATGTTTATTTATTAATTCCATTTAAGAAAATAAGTGTGTCTTTTTGGAATGGAAACGGCACACAAAATGGCCAAGAAGCACAAAAAATGTGAAAACTTTCAATTCTGATAATAATAGTAGTAGTTGTTGTTTGTTTTATTATTATTATTATAAGTTTTCACATTGGTCACAATCAGTGCTTGTTTTCTATTAGGAATCAGTGGTTTTCACTTGAGTCAGTAAACTCCACTTCATTCCAGTCAAAGACTGTGGTGCTCCATCTTCTCAGGTTCTCATCCTACTGAATCCAATCCTCACATTTACATTGTTATTATTACTATTATACAAAGTTATTTATTTATTGCTTCCTTGATATAATTTTGTAATAAGAGGTTTAAGCAATGCGAATCTTTTAAGATTCTAGTCTTTCTATTGAATTGTGTTGATTTGCTCAGTTTTCAAACTAACCAGCCAAAACGTAAAAAGAACAAATTGTATCCTGCTGTTAGGTGGTAAAATTGATTCTCTTCCCCATTTGCATCAGATATCTTTTGATGTTTAGCCTGGTAATACCCACTCCTGTGCAATTAGTGATTCCTTTCTCATTTTCAACCTTTTCTTACTCAAATTCTAAATTTTGCAATCATTGTGCACCTTCCGTATCTGATATTTCTGTTCAAAACTTTAGTAGATTTAAAGCAAAACATTATATAACTTTTTTAACCATAGGTCCATAGTGCACAGGACTGTGTGTTGCTTTTATTCAATAATTTAATTTAATTTTGGTAATATTTCATCTTTAAAATTTACAAGCAGATTAACCCGGTGTTGCTTGGGTGATGGAATTCCAAATTTTAACCCTATAGGTGTTATTTTTCTGGCTTAACGCCAATTAAATAGTTTCTGTACATCAAAATAGAATTTATTTATGTTTTTTTTTTTGCATTGAAATATTATGTTTTCAACAGCCACTGCCTTCAATAGTTATTTGTATGTTGCTCCATGTTTCGACCAATTAGACCTCTGGCCTGCTTGGGTAAAAATCAAAAGCCCTATTTTCCAACAAGGATATATAATAATTCTAAATTTTAAGCACTGAACCACTGCTCTTAGAGAAATCTCTTTTGATAGATAGGACTTGGAAATAAAATCTTTTTAAAGTTGTATCCGTTAGATCATTGATAATTAGATATCTATTAAACTGCGAAAGACATTTACAGAAAAGATCTCTGAAGTTAAAAAGATATTTGACCCTAGAATAATTATGAACTCACTCTGCTACTGAGACTAAAGTGCTTTACATTCACCATTTGGATAATTATTTATTAAATTGATTCTGAAGAGCAATTGCCAAGAATCATTTTATTCAATATTTCAAGAAACAAGTTAAAAAGAAAAACTCACACTTGAACATACAAACTAAATATAAAAGGAAATCAATCAAAATAACTATGAGACACTTGCTATTATTATGCACTTTCTATATTTAAGTGAATGCTATAAAACTAAAATATAAGTTTAAAATCAAACTACATCATCTATTTTCTGTTAATATAGTTTTTGATGTTTATATATATTTATAGATAGATAAATGGTAAAATTCCTGTTTTTACCATTTTTACCTAGTGGTAAAATTTCCTGTTTAGTATAATTGTATTTATCTCTGTAACAAATTTATAATGGATGAACAATCACATTAGGGAAATAAATCATTAAGTTTATTAGTGTATAAAATTGTAGAATTATTCAATAATGACAGACTTCTTTTTGTTTGCGTATAATTTAAGAAAATGAAAGATACATTATGAGTGTTGTTATGACAACTTGCTCTATGGCTACAAAAATCTATCAGATTTATTCCCCAACCAGTTAGCTTATTAAAAATGATAGGTTTTAATATTAAAACAAGTTGATAAAATAGTAAAAGAATAGCAGGAAAATTCTAGTCTATTAAAGTAAATGTAATAATAATATGCAAATGAAATTTGTTTATAGTTTGGTATTTGATTTTTGTATATTGTATAATTAGGGACAAATTTGTTTGATGATTTTATAACCGGTTCTGTTAAGTCAGGTTTTAAATCTTGCTTTTATTCTTGAATAAAAAGACTACAATTTTAATGAAACTTTTTAAAATGAATCTTTCTTTTACAATGGTAATATTAGAAATATTGGTAACAGTTGTTGATATTATTAAAAATCATTAAATTAATATCATTAAAAATATGTACTTTTGATTTTAGAAATAATCTTTAATTTTTTTTTTCACTGCTAAGATCTTACATTGACATCTATTGTTAAATACTATTCAATTATGCAATTAAAATTATAAAATATACTTAACATCACTGTTAATGTAATTTCATTTTTGGTTTCTGTTTGTCTTATTTTTAAAGTATAACACTATTCAAAATTTGATTCATTAACAAACAATACATCATAAGGAATGGTTTATACATTATTGGAATTAAATACAAAAAGTCACTTAAATTTTATTATCTGAGATAAAAATAACCAATAATAATCCCAACCATTTCAAAATAAAAATCTTTGTCAATCCAAATGTAAAGAATGATTTTATTTTTAATCAATCACAAAATCAAATATAACAACATTCCTCTTTCTTAAAATCAATGTAATGTGCTTGTAATAAGTTCTAAGATAAGATTTTAAAATATTACTGTGTATTTTACATAAGAACTTTTAAACCTTTGAACCTGTGCAAGACCTTATAACTAGGGCTGTGACAATATGCTTTTATTAAAGAATTTTCTTATCGCTACTTGACTGTTTTGTGATTTTACCATTTCTTTTAATTCTGGAATCATAAGTCATAACCCTAATAACTACGTTGTTTCTCACCAAGAGGTTTACTTGGTCAAAAACATGGTGTGACAGACAACATTGATGGCAGTAATTACTTGGGATATGTTTACAGGACACAGTATTCCTATCTGAGGTCACCATTAATCACCTGAAAATGGCTTGAGGTCAAGTTGGCTAAACATATTGAGAAACAACAGAAACTACTAAGATGAGGACAAGAGTTTCCAATAATATTAATACTTGTGTTTTTGTTAGTCCTCTAATTGTTGATTTATGTTCTTATTTAAAAAATCAATTTGTTTTATCAATTTTCATGTATTTTGGAGGTTAGAAAAACTACACTAAATTTTTATTTTAGATAAAAATAATTTTCTGGCACTGTGTCTAATTTTTCTTTCTTCCTTTATCTTTGTAGAATGTTACAGTTTACTAATAGACTTTTTTTAATTTATGAATTTATTTTGCTTTTTTTTATCAAATTTAGTCAATATAACAAACTTTTGGTGTGTGTTTCTTTGACTTCATTGATTATGATACATTTTGAGTAGGTTTGAAATCTTGTAAGCTAAAATATTATTCAGAATATTGAATTATTTTATTTGTAGGTTAATGATATGCAAACAACAAGAGGACTCTATGGGTTTTATCTTATCAAATTATATTTGATACCTGAAGCTTTCAGTTAAATTTGTTAAAGCTAAAAAGATAATTTGAGAAGCAGATGCTAGCTTGTTTTTGTTTGATAGTATATCAATATATGAAATAAAAAATGATATAAAAATGTTGGCAGTTAAAACAATATCCAAGGAGAAACTAAATTTTGGAATTAAAATGTAAACATAATAGAAATTGATCCTTGTAGCTATATTTGAATTTATTAGTTTAAGAATTTATTAGCTTAAGAGCTTTTTAGCCATCTTTGTCACAACATAAATACTTAGAATGATTCTAAGAAAAAAATTGTATAAATTTAAAGAATCTTGTTTTCCTTTTCATAAGAAATCACTTTATTTGCTGGATTCTATAATTTCTCTATACTTATAAAAAGAGAGCCATAGTTATAGCCCACCATTCCCACTTCTTGTGGATTTCCACAGGTTGTCTATTTCTCCTTTTTCCTTTAATAAATAGATGGCATATGCCACTACTATGACAGGATGCTTTCTTTACAAGCAGTGCAAGGTTGAAACTCATTTATTCAGTTGTTTGGATAGAGGAAATTTTAGGTTCATACCTTTCCCAAGAATATAACAGAACAATCGGTGTGTTAAACTTTTCAATTATGTTCTCTGAATCAAGTATCTGCATAGATAATGGTTAATTATATTAATTATATTGCTTCTATCCTAAAAAAGAACTATTTAAAATAAAATCATTAATTTTTTTCTATCATTAGCCTAAACCAAAATATCCACCCTTTTTTGAACCATGAGTAAAATGAACACATTATTACTTTATCACAAAGGCCTTTGATTCCCATGTATAAAGATTAGGAATACTTCCTTCCTTGGCTAAAATATCCTAAAATAAACTTTTACATAATTAGATCCTCATGAAATAAAAGAAATTTTTAAAAACCGTAGGTTTTTTTTATATTCTGCAGCTGTGACCCAGGCATATAATTTATAAGCTTTTCAGTGGAAAGTGTTAAATTCTCTCCTGCAAAGAAGGAAATATATATTGCATGAAGCTGACAAGCTTTCATGGCAAACTTTAAAAATAGCCCGATTAACTGCAGGTTGAATAGAGCATTAGCATTTTGTAATGTAAACGTTTAATTGTTAAAGCTTGTCTTCTGCTCCTTGACAATTTGCAAAAGGAAGAAAAACTCAGCAGTCGGTAATGCTTATTCTATCATGACTCATTGCGTGTTTTTATTATTATTTCCTTTCTGAATAGCATGTTGGCCAGAGGCAATGATGTCATGACATGCCTATTCAAATTTCAAAAATATTTCATTTGCAGGTTTCCAGTATAAAAAAAATAATTTTTTTCTTTCATCTCTTTTTGGATTGAAACTGATTTAAAAAAAAAATGTACATTGGTTCAAATTTGTAATTTATTTGTTTAAAATCTAATTATATTTGTTACAATTGTTGCTACTACTACTTCTACTACTACTCTTATCATTATTCTATCGTCTCACACTTGCCGCTATTAGAGCTTTTTCATTGTAAGTGGACCCGAATTTTCCTTCGTGTATTCAGAGTAGCAGTAAGTCTTCTCAAAAATGCCTGCACATTTCACTCTATTCCAGTCAAAAACTACATGGCACAACATGTCTTTTGTATGTTGAATCTATATTGCCAGCAGAGGACAAATGCTGCCAATATCTAACAACCTTCCCTTGAATCTAGCACTCCAGCATCTTTTATCCTATTCTATTCAAAAACTGTGTGCTGATCTATCTCCTCACAGGGTTGCCTACTTGTGTTTTTTTTTTACCTTTCTTTCCTTACTTGTTTCTTTCTTTGTTTTCTGTTAAATTCAAGATTCCTTGCTCCTGATGTTTTTATAAATACAATTGTTTGGTGTTTACTTTCCTTTTGATACCAATGGTCATTTTTACTTGCTTGTCACAGCCCTAGTTATTAGGGCTGTGACAAAAATATTTTTAATAAAAGTATGCTATCATGGCCTGGTTTTGCCAGCAAAGATATTATGAAGAGGGCTGTCCATGTCGACGACAGACATGCTTGTGGCTGATGAGCCCAATACAAGACAAGCAGGCTTTCACGGCTCTACTAATAAGTAAACAATTGAAAAAAAAAGAATGATAAAATTGCCAAATGATTAAGTCTGTGACAAAAATAATCTTGGATAAAATCATTTTATCACAGCCCTAGTTATTACTGTCCCTTTTATATGCTATACATTTTTTTATGAATACTGTTATTTTTTAAGCATTTCTGTTGGATCATTAAAATATTCTGTCTCCTATACACCGTGAAGTTTATACTCAAAGTTATATAACTTGCATTCCTTTTCTTGAATGCTTAAGAAATTACTTTTAATGCAGATAAAAGTGTTAATGATTTTTGTCTTGTGGGAATTAATTCTAAGATCTTAATCCACCAATTTAAGGTAATTTTTATAATGAAGATAATTCCTTTGAACTTCTATTGAAGCATAATTTGCTAATTTTATTCTCCTTCTAAATATTTGACTTGAGTTCTGTCCAATAAATATA
>JAUZSX010319147.1:0-11773 GCA_034780655.1 Idiosepius hallami | reverse complement strand
AACCGATAAACTGTTTAAATAAATAGCCGAAACCACCTTAATGCTGTATGAATAATGCCAATAACCAACTGTAATGGTTGGGACTCAGCCAGGACTATGCCTATCTGGCAACATTGGTCATCTATCATTTATTTAATAAATTTAGATAAAAAAAACTAATCTTTTTTTAAAAAGTTTCTCTAAAAGTTATTGATAAATGAGATAACCAGTATAGTACAGGGTGTTTCAAAAGTATTGGGCACATCTTGACACTGAATATCTTGAGAACAATTAGGGATATAAAAACACATCTTGCATATTCAGTGTTATCATTATATGAAATGTTAATGCATTTAGCTTTCAAATGGCACCACTCTTATCTTACTACCATTCATAGTTAAGCCGGTATGAGGAGTTGAAATGAGCTCATGACTTTTGAAACACCCTGTATAATAACTAGACAAATAAATATTAAAATATATCATATCAACAATTATCAAACCATGATTATGTGGTATCAAAATAAATTGAATATTTATATAAGAGGCTGTTGTCAATGCAATAAATATATTTTAGTGATTGTGAAGGAGTTACATAAAGTGCTTTGTGCTGCTTGGAATAATTAAGTTATACCATAAAACCATTTTTTTTCATCTTCTTTTCAGGTGAATTTTCGTCTGTGAATAATTTACATGGAATGAGAATCAGATCTGATGCTGTTATAGTTACTGTCCACTGATGAAGTGCGGCCACTAACATGGCTGCCTGAGAGTCTAGGGTATGAAGATACAGAAATCAAATGCTAACATTAGGGCTGTGACATATTCATTTTAAAAAACGAATATTCTTTTAACAAAAAGCATATTGTTTTTAAAAAAGAATAATCTTAAAACAAAAATCATATTCTTTAAAAAAGAAAAGAATATTATTTTAACAAAATCATATTCTTTTTTTAAAAAAAAGGATATGCTTTTAACCAAAGCATATTCTTTAAAAAAGAAAAGAATATTCGCAAGAATTAAAAATATCTTTCTTAAAAAAATATTCCTGAAAAAAAAAAGCATATATCCTTAAGCATATGCTTGAAGAATATTTCCAGCATATTAAGAGAATATAAAGCATATTTTATAAAGAATATTGTCACAGACCTCGCTAACAATTCTTCAAAAAAATTTTTTTTTTAAGAGGAGAGAGAAGAGTCAATTTATCACATGGATACAAAGTTAACAGATCTAAGGGTCAAAATTTAGCTGGGAATAACTAAAGTATAAGAAAGCCATTTTCTCTTAATATGTTTTTTTTTCTTTTCTTGCTGTTATAATGTGAAATAAAAAGTAATTTTCTTTTATACAAACAGGGCAATCTGATTCTTATAAGTATATAGACAGCCTGTGTTGTCACCAAAAAAAAAATTAATGGCTTGTGGAAGCAGCACACATAATTAAAAAAAAATTGTGTAGTAAATTTAAGTAAGAAAATTAGTTGAAAATTATTAAAAATTAAAATTAGTTAAATTAAAATTAATTAGATTAAAATTAATTAAATCAAAATTAATTTAAAATTTAAAATTATTAAAATTTATTTAAAAATTTAAAAAAAATGTAGTTAATTTAAGTAAGAAAATTAATTAAAAATTATTTAAAATTAATTAAAATTAGATTAAAATTATTTCAGAATTCAATATTAATTCAAAGTTATTAAAAATTAATTAAAAATTAATTTAAGAAAAAATTGTCTAAAACAAATATAAAAAATTTTTCCATTATTATTTATTTCCAAGCAAAATTTTGTTGCATTAATTGATTCATTTTTTTAAACCTAAATCTACAAGTTGGATTTTGAAATTTTGTCCTAGACTCTAATCAATTATAATTCAACAATTTACCTACTGCAACTGCATTCAGTTCTATCAATGATGGTTTTATTATAGATTATGTTGTTTTTATTAATTTCTCACAAATAGGCAACATCTGTGCTTAGAGGAAATAGTATGATATTCAATGGAGGGGCCAAAGACTGGTGCTAATGGCATCGGATTTTTGCCCCATCTTAAAACTTAAGAGAAAATCCTTTGAATAATAATAATAAAAGGGCTTGCAAGACAACTACTTTTGAAACAAAAACAAAGAGAGCTCCTTTGCAAGTATATATTTTGTGTATTGATTTGAAAATTACATGTAATTGTGATTAATAATTGTGATATCTTGACATTGCTTGGTGTTCAAAATTGATGAAAAAAGGGTTGGTCTTTCGACAAAAGTAAGTGTTTTTTTTATTCATTTCACAATTTTTTTCTTACAGAACATAGTCTAAAGATTTCTACCAAATTAACTTACATTTCATAATTGCTGGCTTCACTGATTGAATCAAAAGCACGATTTGTGTGAGCGTGAAGGAAATTTGAATTGGCTTTCATGGATGCCTTCAGGGTCCTGAGCTTCTTTTGCTGCCTGGAATAAAGATATTTAAAAAAAAAAGTTTGTTTGCTTTGTTTTTATCGGCATATCAACTTTTTTAGGTCATTTTAATGCAATTACTTATAATAAACGTTATTTTTATGTACACATAGTATTTTCTTTAATAACTAAAGTTGCACTATTTAATCCATAGTTGGTGGGAAGATGGGGATTCCTACCTTTCCCAAGGGTATTAGTCGACATGTCAACGCTTATGACGGTTCCGAAATCCAATTGCTTATCCACTGGGCCACATCAACCTCCCAAGAAGAAAACAAGTAAATTATAGTCAGTGCAGTGCTAATATCATGGACCCCCAGCAAAATGTGCCTTGACATTCCTTTGAGACAGAGAGAGTCGTCAAGGATAATTAGAATTAATTATAACCAAAGGGTAATTAGTTAGTTTGTAATATTTGTATACTTACTACAAGTTTGATACCCAAAACGACCCAAGAAGTGTGTCTTGAGTGTGTGTATGTTTGTGTGTGTGTTACTTGATAATGAGTGACCGCCGATGATGATGGTGCGTTTGTGTGTGTCTGTGATTGAGTGTGTATGTATTTGAGGGTGTGTATGTTTGTGTGTGTGTGTTACTTGACAATGAGTGACCGCTCATGATGATGATGGTGTGTTTGTGTGTATGTCTGCGTTTGAGGGTGTGTATGTTTGTGTGTGTGTGTGTGTCTGTGTGTGTCTGTGTGTGTGTGTGTGTGTGTGCTAAGTAACAGAGACTTACCTTCTTGTCATAATGAAAGCCATTAAAATACCAAAGATGCAACCTAGGAAAATGATACAACCGAGGATTATGATAATCATTTCAGAATTAGAAATTTTATGCTCTGTTCTTGTTTTTGCTTTCTTCATGACAACACGTTCGACTGGCCCGGTTGAAATTCCATATTGTTTCAGTAGAGCATCTATTAATGCTTTTTTCTCTTTCATCTTTCTGCATAAAAATTGAAAAAAAAAACAAAAAAAAAATTAATGATGTATTCTATCAACCATTACACCTTGTGGTGTGTTGGGCTGCAAATTTGTTTTTTTGCTGTTTCTGTAGCATACTTATTTTTAACAGGAAAGATATGCCAGCCCTATGCTCAATCATTACACCTTATGGTGTGCTGGGCAGCAAATTTGTTTTTTTGCTGTTTCCGTAGCATACTTGTTTTACGAGAAAGGTTGCTAGTTCTATGATCAACCATTACACCTGCTGGTGCGTTGGGCTGTAAATTTGATTTTTTTTTTGCTGTTTCTGTAGCATACTTGTTTTGCGAGAAAGAGTCACTTCTAAAATGCCAGATCACTGAAGTTAAGCAATGTTGAGCCTGTCCAGTAGTTATGTGGATGACTATTTAAGAATACTAGTGTTCACAGTTCAATTTCATATTTTCTTCTGGAAATATAGAGCCTACTAAATCTAGCCACGCACATGTGCATAAATTCAAAACCATATATATATTAAATAATAATACAACATCAAATACATTTAATAAATCTTGCTGTATTTATAAATAATATTTTTTTTAAAAAACTTACCGAGATACTATCTGTTTTGAAACCAACTTCTTATTTTTTAAATCCATAACATGGAACAAAATATTACTTCTGCAAAACAGAAATTTTAAGCAGGCATAATTTAAGCAGTTGAAAGTAAAAGTAAAAATGAGGTAATATAAATCCAATGCTAAATTGCTCGATGATATTAAAATCCGATAGTAGGTAAATAAGTCCAAGATAAAATCAATCGTAAATTATCCAACAATATTAAAATCCAACAATATGTGAATAAATCCACCTGTCCACTCTGAGAATTCTGACTGACTATTTTCTCTCTGGACTCTTCGGACTAAAATTCTACTAACTCTGGTTTATATACTTGTTGGCATGTCTATCCTATTTTTGGTCCAACCTATTAATTTCCATATGGAAATCAGGTTAGAACTTTCGAATTTTGGCCCCATCCTGATGATAACCAGATTTGGATGTTAACTGTCATCTCTTGCATCAGGATAAATCATTGTTTGTTTGTTTGTTTTTGTGTTAAATGGCATATCCACCCTATTAGGTCATTTTAATGCTGAGAACAATTATTACTTATGATAAATGTTAATTTTTTTATACATACATAACCTTTTTAATAAACAAGTTGCACTATTTAATCCATAGCTGGAAGGAAGATGGGGATTCATACCTTTCCCAAGGGTATTAGTTGACATGTCAACAGAGACGGAACAACTTGCATTCGAATCCACGTACTACGGTTCTGAAGTCTGATTGCCTATCCACTGGGACACACCGACCATTCCCAGGATAAATCAAAAGCGCTTAAAGATGGTTTGGCTAATTCTAGTTGGGACCACAAATATTCATCTAAAAAATCTCTCAAATCTTAATAATAATAATGGTGGTCCCAAGCTCATTTTTGGTTTTATTCTATTATTAAACTATCCTAATTCTATTTAATTTTTACTAATAATTACCTGACAGATTTCTTGTCACATTTTTAACAGCAATTATTTCCCTTGTTTTAGTTTCTTACATTTGTAACTTTGACATGTTAAAAAGAAAACATTATGCAAATTTTTGTTAAGTTCATTGCATTCGATTGGCCTCTTACTTTTCTAAGTCAAAATTTACTTACTTTTCTAAGTCAAAATTTTGTACAGAGTTCCGATGAATCTGAACTTGGTCAACATTAATTTCAAATCCAATAATCTGACTCAGATTTCTGAAAAAAACCCAAAAAATCATGAAAAAAATAGCTTTAAAAGGTTGGATCTTCTAATTTGGTTATGGAAAATAGTTTCAAAACAGTTTACTCATACTGTAGTGTAATTATGGATGCTTTTGGTCATCCATAGTTCCCGCCCCTATAGGTAGGTAATATAGTCATGTTGTGTAGAGTGAGTATCAGTCTCTTTCATCAATGATCGGCTGACCCCTATATTGACGTCACACCAACTATAAGAACATGACTGCCACGTGTAGTCAGTAGAGAGGATGAGAAAGCCAGAAACGTCCATAGATGGCTGAACAAAACAGTTAACCGAAAATGTCTGTCTTCGTTTTGTTGAATATTTTTTATTCCAGCCCAACAATTTTGGTGAACAGTACGAAGATGGACAGCAGGGAGACGCTTTCTCTCCTGGAATCTTGAAAGGGCAAAGAACAACGAACAACATCCAAAATGGAAGTAGTCCTTTCAAATTCCAGCTCGACCCTGCCAGCCGACAATTGTTCATCAACACGGATGAAAAGACCGGCCACAACGTTACATATACAATCTGGTGCTGTGACCAGAATGCACTATTTCTTTACCCTTTGATCCTAATAAGGACAGGATAAAAATTTTCCTTTCAACATTCATTTTTTTTTAATCTAATGCATTACAACTGATTAGAAACTGAAATTTTCAAAAGCGAAATAAAAAAAAGATTAGTCATCGGTTTTGTTATTTAATTGTTACTGTATGTATTAGGAAAAGAAAGAAATTGAATGAGTTTTCTTCTTCATCTAATGGCCGCATATGATGTGATTGTAAGGAAATAAATTGAGCTTGTGGCTAGAAAGAGAATTTTCATTAGTTGGGTAGATTTTCTTACATGATTACATCACCTTCAGCAACCTTTGTAGAAAAAAGAAGAAGAAAAAGAAAAACATAAAAAACAACCAAGCAAAACTAAAAAGAATCTTGCAGAATTTCTTTTCCCATTTTTTTTTCTTTTCGTTCTTTTCTTTTTTTCTAAAATGAAAAAAAATCATTTTGAACCATTGTCATCATCCTGCAGAATGCATAATGACATTGCAGAATCTTTGCAGCTGCTATATATACACACACACACACATATATATAAATATACACACCGCGTAAGACATAAGCAAACCCATACAGAGAGACACATACAGAAAGACAAGCCACATCTCTATTATATTGCACAGAAGCAATAGTTTACAATAAGAGGATAGACACTTTTTTGTTCTTTTTTATAAGATTAATTTTTTTTATTCCACCTCAACACATTAACCAAAAGTTGAATTCTTTGTCTCGATTTCTCATCAGTCCATCTCCACAGGAGCTGTGTACATATGACCAAACAACCAACCACCAAACCAGCAGGTGAAACCTCTCGTAAATACATACATACATTTGGCAGTCATCCATTCATCCATCATTATATAGTTTTTCTGCTCATTATAGAATTCAATAAACAAATGACTATATGTAGTAATGAGTGAATCTTCTAAAAGAATCCTAAAGCAAAGCTGAGATTTGAGTTTTAAACAAGTTTAAATTCAAATTAATTCACTATATTTGTTTCTAGGTTCAAAATGCACATCAAACCATCTTTGGTTTTGTCCTCATGATTGTTTTTCGTTTATAACTTTTGACCTCATGGCCAACAGCTGGTAGCAGGTAAGATAGACTAAGAACATTCTTGTTTAACTTAGCTGAATTATTTAACATATGAATAGGCCTGTGACAAGAATATTCTTTTATGTAAGCATATTCTTTGCAAACAGAATATTATTTTTAAAAAACCCATATTCTTTTCACAAACTTTTAACTTTTTTAAAAGAATATCCTTTTAACAAAATGCATATTCTTAAAAAAAAAACAATAATAATATTCATGAGAAATAAAAGTATATCCTGTTTTAAAAAAAATATTCCCAAGAAATAAAGCATATTCTTTTTTTAAAAAAAAAGTATATTCATAAGCATATGCTGGAAGAATATTTCCAGCATATCAAGAGAATATAAGGCATATTTTAAAAAGAATATTGTCACAGCCTTACTTATAAATTAAATTACTTAAACACAGATGAAAAATATTTAAGTAAATACTTTGAGGGACATCTTGCTTCCCTATTCACTACAGCAATTCTCATCTACAACTATTTCCCTAAACTAGAATAGAGAGCTATTCCGATTTTAAACTAGAATAGAGGAGAGCTATACTCGATTTTGCTTCTAAACAAGAATGACCAAGCCTAATTTTGAATGAGGGGATTTGCTATCTGCACTAAATGACAGTTATTACAAAATATTATTTGTTGCAATATTTTTGTTATTTTTATGTTCATGAAGATTATATTTATAGCCAGAGATAACAATAAATAACCAAACAGTAGCCAGAATTTAGTAATTATTCTTGTGTCTCATTTGAATAATGTAACTCTGCTTCATAGATTTGATACCAATATGGAAATATTCCCTGACTGGTCTATTACTATTCCTTTTTACCTTGGACAATGACACACTACAAACTGATAATTGCAATTATCGGTTTTTTCAATCTCCTTTGAAGGAAGTAACCCTGTTTTGTGGATTTAATGCCAACATGAAAATATTTCCTGATTTCACTATCAATAATCTTTTGCTTTGAATGTTTACACAACTGAAACTCGTATTTGCAATTTCCACTAGTTTTTTATAATTTTCTCACAAGGATCATTTTTCTCAATCCCCTTGACACTCTACGTTAACATTTTTCTAAAATAAATGTTTGAGAGAAAACCATTTGTTTAGAAAAACAACTTTAGCATCCAGGTTGATAGGCTTTAAAATAAAGAAACCTAATCAAATCAATGTCAGTTGACTTAGCCCAAAGCAAGTGGAAGCAAAATGATCTTATTAGTCAAAGAATAACTTATGTCAATGCATTTACTATATTCATTGCAATGGAGAGCAAAAGCTCGAATCAATAAGAGATAGTGATTATTTGATTAGTCAATATGCAATGAATTTAGCTTGGAATTTAATTAGGACTGTTAAGACTTTGGCATCTTTATAAAAATTTAGAATACATTGTCTCTTGGATTATCATTTGTTATCATTACATTATTTCATTATTTCTTGGATTATCATTTGTTATCATTACATTATTTCATTATTTCTTGGATTATCATTTGTGGTTTAAAGTCACTAACCAGAAACTCCTCACACCAGCAGATCTATAAAGATCTCTCTCTCTCTCTCTTTCTCTAGATAGATAGATAAATAGATAGATAGATCCTTACAAGTAAGAAAAATAAATATAATAATGCCAACATTAGTCAAAAAGTTAAGTGAATGAACCATAAAAAAAATGTAATTACAGTAAAGAATTCAACTTTAATTTTCCTGTTTATTTTTTAAAAAAATATTTTTAAAATACCACAAAAAGATGTTTTAAAATAAATGGCTAAGATTAACTTTTAAGTGAAATAGAAGATTGGGATATTTTCAATGAAGCCTATATCAAACTATTATGAAGTCGTTTGAAGATTTTTTATGAATTACATACAATAATAAAAAGACTCTTGTGTTTGACAAATGGTAATTTGCTGAATCACTCATGTGCAATCTACAACTATATTTGAACAATTAATTAAACACCAAAAATGACCAAAATTAAGGCATTAAAATATTACATAAAGAGAACAATAAGTAAGAACAAAAAATCCTGAAGATTTAAAAAACAAAAATAAAATAAAACTCAATCTAACAAAATAGCAGCCAACCAAAATCATAAAAATAAGAAAACTCATTGATATCATATTTACTTGGCGAGCAGCAGCAACAGCTTGGCACAAGGCCATTTAAAAAAAAAAAAACATTTTTAGATAACTCATTGATATACTCCAAAATAAAATTTGATCGTTTTTTAGTCATAGATATCTTAAATGCATAAAGATAAAAAAGAAAACTCATTCAAGACTCTAAAATAAAACTGTACCATTTAACCTTTAAGACACTAAAGAGCCAATATATCAGCCCTATCGACATAAGGCAAAAGAAGACTCACTGTTGGCCTTGTTATGTTCTCCTAATAAAATGGCTCTGAGTGAAGTGTGAAGTGACTAGTTGGTGTTTGCTAAGTCAGGGTCTAAAGATTTAATATGGTCCTCCTGGTCTTGTCTGGTCTGGTCTGGTCCTCTATAGAACGGTTCTAAGTGACTAGTTTCAAAATTTTGATAACTCAGGGTCCAAAGGATAAAGTCATACAATTATGCACACGAAGTTATTTGAATGACACTATTTAATCTATAGCTTGAGGTAATGTGAGGATTCATACCTTTCCCAATGGTATTAGTCCGAAAAGTGAACGTAAACGGAATGTCTGGATTCAAACTAGAAAGAAGTGGAAAAGAAAACGAAGACAAAGAACTGTATAAGAAAGAAATAAGAAAGAAAAAATAAGTCGAGCATCACGATTAGATTTTCAATTAGGATTGAACAACAACTTAATTGGTTCGGCTTTCCTTCCGTCTGTACGTCCGGCTTTTTTGTCCTCTCTAGGTGTTTATTAAAAGATAGAGAAGAGGTTAATCCAGTCCAACTAACAGTTAGTTCTCAAGTCCAAATCGTCGTCGTGTGTGTGGAAATAAATCCTATTGAAAGACAATCTTCTTTTCTCCAAGAAGAATTTGAAAATCTAATATATAAGATTTATTGTACATTTTTATTTTCCAAAAAATTTAAATTTTTACCTTTTTTTTATTTTTTTATTCCACACTTGTTTGAGTAATATTTTAAAAGAATATAAAATTCTTAGCTCGGTTATTCGCCATTTTATAAATTTATTCAATTTTTTCATTTTAGGTATTTTTTTGTTTATCGTGCGTGCAACTTTTAGAAGTAATTTGATTCTGAAAACGTATTTTTAATAAAATACAAAGAACGAACTCAACTCAACTGAACTCAAAGAAAAAAATAAAATAAATAAAAACTAAAAAAAAACATCTTTGTTGGTTTAAATTGAAATTTAAAGTTTCTTAAGTATTTTTAAAAGAAGGAATTTCAAAGTAATATATTCACTTAATGAAGAATTTTAACGCCATTGAAGGAAAGATTTATACTTTGTTGTTATTAAAACAAACGAACTAAGTTAGGCCTCGCCTCGACGCCTCGATTAACCGATCGATCATCCACTAAAAAAAGCTAATAAAAATAATACATTTTTCTTTTAGCAACAATGATAAAAAAAAAATCTGATTAAAAAATTTCATTCCGTTTCAAAGTTTAAGATTGAAAAAAATAACTTACTGAAAATAAGTTAGGCCAAGAAATATAAGACCTTGTTTCTTCTCCGGGAAGACGAAAGTAAGTCACTGAGAAGGTATTCTAAAAAGGTTGTTTAGTGATTATTCCAATGTCGATGTCGTGTTATGGGTGAGTCAAATCAATAAAAAGAATTTTAGGCCTCGTTGTAACTTCCGTCGGCGTCTTATGACTTTACGGTCATCAAGCAAAAAATAAGAATTTAAAAAATGAATAAAATCTCCTCTTTTAAACAGGGACCAGATTTTAAAAATTAATTCATATATTTTTTTTCTACTAACACAAAAAAAAGAAACGCGATTGTCAAAGAATTCGTATCAGCTTAAAGTTCTTCAATTCTTCAAAGTTTTGTTTAACGGGATTCATTTCCTGTTCACCAATGAAAACTAATTTTCAAATAAAATGTTTAAAAATTTTTCAAAGGCTTCAACAAAAACTTAACTTTTATGCTTCTAAACAATTAAAAATAAGGCATGTAATTGTAACAAACAAAAAACAATGAAAAGGTTTCATGTGGAAGGTGTGAATTCACGCACGAGTTTGGTCGAGACCTCGGTTTGATTCAGTATGTCAAATTAAGAAAAAAGCAAATTATTTGTACACCTTAGCCTGGCTATAACTCCTTCTTCAGAGTGTGTTTGTGTTTACTGTATATAATTTTTCTGGAAAATTAAAAGCTTCCTTTTCATGTTCGAAATTTTTTCAGTGGCCATTATTTTTACTTTTGCATTAGGATTTAAAAGTCTGAGGAGTTAATAGTATTTTTCACTATGCATTGGTTTGCATCAACAAATTCTCGTAGCAAAACAGCAAGATTATGCTAGATTTAAGTATAAAATAAAAACAACATTTTCTTAGATGAAAAATAATCTAATTTGTTAAAGGACAACCCCAATATTTTCTCTATACTTATAATCTGTGGTTGAGAGGGTTGAAATTTGATATAATGGGGAACAACACTTTCTAATCAGTTTTTAGCTAGAAAAATACCTGCAACAGTGTCAAAATTTAGAGTTAAAAAATCAAATCAAAATTATCAAAAAGGAGACAACTATTTAATTTCGTTATATGCCTTGATTTTTTTTGTTTCATAAAAAAAAATCAATTTTTCTTTTTAATATTTTTAATTCAATTTTTCTTTCATTTAATTTCAGACCCTTATTAATAGATATTCTTTCTGACGATCCTGATGGTGAAACCTGGGTAGTGAATACTATTGAACACACTCACACAGACGCATACATACATACATACATACATACATACATACATACATACATATATATATATATA
>JAUZSX010319137.1:0-11773 GCA_034780655.1 Idiosepius hallami | reverse complement strand
TTCTTGTCCTTTACTTTTCCTGGTTTAATAAAATCTTAAGAATATTACTTTTCATGCGCGCATTTTTCCATATAATATATATATGTATGTATTTGTGTGTGTGTATATATATATATATATATATATATACACATATATATTTATATGTGTGTGTGTGTGTGTGTGTGTGTGTAAAAGTCTTGACCTTTTAAACAAGAACTTCTTCAACAAGGTATTCTCATATCTGATAAAAAAAACACTCCATTGTGTAATCAATTCATTGTATTTGAAGTAATAATCTTGTGTCTTCTTATTACTTTCCACCTGTTTCCTGTCTTATGCGGCTGGTCACAAATTCATACAAATCTCTATATCAATAAAATAGAGAAAGTGTGTGCGTGTGGGGTCAAGTAATTTCTAATTTTGGTTCTAGAGACTTGAAATTTGATAACAAAAACGAATAACCCTAGGAGGCACTCGCACTCCAGCCAGAAAAGTAGAAGCGACCATCTAGAATCTTCTACTGAAAACTTGAAGCATTATTTTATCTGTTGTTGCAAAAAAAAAAAAAAAAGAAAGAAATCTTGGTGTTAATTTTATCTGTCTTTTCGTGGGCGAGGATTAAAGATTGGATGAAAATAACGTCAGCGATTCATTTATTCCTTTGAACCCCTAACTTATCAAAATTACCAAGTAGTCACCAAGAGACGTTAGTACAAACAAAGGATCAAAATATTAGTGTCTTCTTTTTCCTTACGTCATCAGGGCCGATATATCAGCCCTTAGGGTTCAAAGGATTAATCTTAAATTGCAATGGGAAAGAAAGTCAATTAGACATTATTCCACCCCATACCACCAACCGAAACATAATGGATTTGATTGTAAAAATGGAATTGATAGTTGAAGAGTCTAAGTCTATATTTAAAATAAAGCAAAATACTATAGGGAATTTTGAATTAAGTTAAATTATATTTTCAATATCGTAAAGTTATTAATAATTTGGCAGTTAAACGAAATTTGTCAAGAGAGAGCATTATTGTTGTATCGTTGTTAATGTTGTGTTATCTTTTAAACCCTTCTTGTGAGTAAAAAAAAATCCTCTTGTTGTGATTTTACTACCGCTATTAAATAATAAAACCATTAAACATAACTTAAAGATAAAAACCAGAGTTAATAATTGAATTTTCAAAATCGAAGAATAATTAATTCTGTGTTTGTGCATGTAACGCGACTCGCGACTTCGCGATGCTTTTTAACAAAAAATAAAAAGGCAAAAATCGCTGAAATTGTCAACATATATTTATTATTTTCAACTCCATCAAAAAACACCTCGGATGATAATTATTTTGTGTGCATATCAAGAAAGTAATTGTTTAAATAAAATAAATATTGTTTTCTGTTGATTATTATCATTTTTCTCTTTATTATTATCATTTCTTTTCTTTATTTTCGAGTTTAAGTGTAAGTCTCACCTCTTCCTTGGTTCTGATTTTGTGGAGGGTGGACTGTGACTGACGAATATTATTAAGTAAGATAATTAAATTACCATATAAAAATCTATTTGGAAAGATAGAATTGTTGTAGACATTATTTATTCATTCATTCGCAAGAAAGAAAGGTAAATGAATTCTACCGTTCGTTTTCAGTTAAAATTTAATAAAAAGCCAAATCGAGTCATTGTTTTTTTTTTTTTTAAGAAACACAGAGAAAAATAAATAAAATTTGATCGTCTAAATTTTCATTTCACTTAAAATTTAATCATAAAAACATTTAGTGAAGAAAATGTTGACACACTGACATTTCGACCTTATGGTTCTGAGTGACTACTTGGTAATATTGCGAAGTCAGGGCCCAAAGACAGAGGTTGAAAATATCGTTGCTGTGTGTGTCTTTTGCCTTATGATGCCAGGGTCGATATCGGATTTTTGGTGTTTAAAGGGTTTTAAAAAATTGATCACCGAAAATAATTTCTATCTAATTGAAATACAAACGAAAAAGATTGAATCGGCAAAACTTTAGAAGTAAAAATATGAAAAATATGTAAAAATGTGCGACTACTAAGTAAGAATAAGTTGAAGATGAACAAGAATGTGCTTTCTCTTTCTTTCACTGCTTCTTCTCTTTGCTTGTGAGGAGGGAGTAAATTTCGTTAACTTTTTTGGAGTGTGAAAAATGGAGCTGGCTGGAGGAGGAGAACTGAAATAAATTAATAAAACTAAATTCAATGTGTTTTAAGTTTATGATTGAAATAAATATCAAAAGAAAAGTATGGACGACGACACTACACTTAAATTGAAACAAAAATTCTGTTAGTTTATTGAATAAAACGTCATTCATTACACATTGTTCAAGATTACATAATTAAAAACTAACAATAAAAAAAGAAGCACGTGCTAACAAAAATAAGGCAAGTCGGCGGCACGCACTGACGAAATGGCGCGAACTATCAGCCCTGCCGTGGCCTCCGCGATATATACCATTATATTTCGGAGGTCACGGCCCTGCTGGCTGTCCGTGAGAACATAAAAAAGAAAATCTATCGAAAAAGACACTTCCTGTATATTTTCAAATTACTACAGAAATAAATAAATAATCAATAATAATAATAAGCTTAACTGTACAGCTTAAACCCCACAGGGGATAGACAGGGCTGTCCTAGCGACCTAAGGCAAAAGGAGACACACACCAGTGACACCACCACCTCCACACCAGTGAATGCACCACACCAACACCACTGCACCAGCACACCAACCATGCACCAGCACACCACACACCACAACCACATCGATATTTCGGCCTTATGGTCCTGTAATGGAACGGCTTTGGTTATTGGCTAGTTGGTAATTTTGCTAAGTCAGGATCCACCAAAGGTTTAAAAAATATCTAGGATTATTCAAAGTTCATGTAAAAAAAAAAAAAAAGACGCGTTAAAAAATAAAAACCTTTTTTTCCCCAAATGGTTTTATATTTTCTCACGTGGAAACAAATTCCAAAACTTTACTCAGGATTGAATAGTAATTTTTTTTTAGATATATTTAATAATTATTAATTTTAATAATAATTATCAATTATTATATTTAATAATAATATTTATTAACAGTTAAGTATTGTTGTTTTTGTTTTTAAAGCAATATTTGTTTCCAGAGTTAAAAATTAAAATAATTTTAACTCTTTCGACCCGACAGGGCCGATATATCGGCCCTAAAATCATAAGGCAAAAAAGGAAAAAAATCAAACCTAAAAAATAATAAATATAAGCTTCAAGTAAAAATTCTAAATGACATTTTTTTAAAAATCTGAAGCAAATAATGATTTTTTAGTAATTGAGTCTGAGTTTTTACTTTATAAACTACTAGTGGTGACTGGTGTTGGCCCACCGGGGGCCCACCGCTAACACCACTAGTAGTTTAAAAAGTAAAAACTCAGACTCAGTTACTAAAAAATCATTATTTGCTTCAGATTTAAAAAAAAAATGTCATTTGTGGGTGTGGTGTGGTTGGTGTGGTGATTAATCGTCTTATATCAGTTGCTTCTTCTTTTTTCAATTTTTTAGCGTCTCTGACTATTGTCAAGAAGAAGCAAAAGCATAGAGAGTACATTATTAGTACAATAATTGGATTTCAATGTTCATTGTTTTCCCATAAAGTGTTTCTGATTTGTATTTATTCAGAATGGAAACAAAAAGTAGTCAAAACTACTTTTTATCGAATCTTCTAGCAAGAAATAACATAAAAAATAAATAATAAATAAATAGCGTGTGTTTGGGTGTGTGAGTGTAGTGTGTGCTGTGTCTCTGTGTGCTATATATCTTTATTTCTTCCCCAAAAGAGTTTTTATATTCATTAAAATTAAAACCTTTCCTATTTCCATTTCAAAATAATTTTCGAATTTATTATTAATTTTATTAAAAAGAAAAATAGTATAAAGGAAAATGAATCCATGTTCAAATAGAAAGTGAATAGTCTTTTTTATTTGCTTTTTTTAAAATTCCTATCAACTTTTTTTTCGGGAATAGATTCTAAGAAATTAGGGAAAAATTCGCTTTTTTGTAATTTAGTAAATTGACTAAAGAGTTAAATTTTAATATAAAATTTCACTTTTGATTTCAACTTAAATAACTTTTTCTGTGGTGAATATTTTTAAAAATTCAGATAGAACAAATAAAGTAATCGCAATATAATTAAGAAAGACGTAATTAAAACAAAAAAACAACCACCCCAAAAATTCAATTAAATAACATTAAATTACGTTCCTCGAGTCAAAATATCAGCAGCAGCAGCGTGAGTATTTAAAGGCGTCAACAATACAGACTAATCTTACACTTACTCGACTGACAGCAAGACGTCAGGCAGCAGATCCTTTCATCGGCCAGTAATTTTTGTGACTACTATTACTACACATCAACCAATTTAAACAATGGCAAGACCACAATGCTTTCTCGATATCGCCATTGACGGAAAACCGTCTGGCAGGATGACCTTTCAGTTGTTCAGCGACATTGTTCCGAAAACCGCTGAGAACTTCCGAGCTCTGTGCACCGGGGAGAAAGGCTTCGGTTACAAAAACTCGAAATTTCATCGGATCATTCCCGAGTTTATGCTTCAAGGTGGAGACTTCACCCGTGGAGATGGTACCGGAGGCAAGAGTATTTATGGCGAGAAATTTAACGACGAGAATTTCAGTGTGAAGCACACCAAGCCTGGCCAGTTATCTATGGCCAACGCCGGCCCCAATACCAACGGTTCCCAGTTCTTCATCACCACTGTAGCCACACAGTGGCTTGATAACAAACACGTTGTTTTCGGCGAGATTATTGATGGATTAGACGTTGTTAGAACTATCGAGAAAAAGGGTACCCAAAGTGGTAAGCCCTCGGCTAGGGTTGAAATTGTGGACTGTGGAGTGCTTTAAATTAAAGGCAACAACCAATATACATTACAGACAGCACTAAGAACAGAACAGGAACACATTAAAAACCCAACAAACTGTTAAGGAAAAAAAAACAAAAAAAAAACAAACTTTATTCTTTAAAAAGAAGAAATTCGTAACTTTAAATGTTTAATTCGTAAAAATAAAAATAATTTTTGGAAATTTTTTCGGGAGTTTCCAATGTTTATTGCTTATTTGAGTTTTGAGTTAAATGAATAATTATTTTCTTATTTCAGGAATGAATGCTGTTTTGTTTGGTTCTTTCTCTCTGTTTTGGGCTAAGTATTTTATTCTTTTATTGTTTTGATTGACATATGAATTTACTCCACTCCCGGGGCACTCCCCACCTCTTATTAAAAACCTTTGGATCCTGAATTAGTCGATAATTTGACCCTCCATGGTTGTTCTCTTATTAGGTTGGTTCTAATTAGCTAGTTGTTAATTTTGCTGTGTGTATCGTCTTTGCGCTTGGTCGACAAGGCCAATATATCGGCCTTTTAGGATCCAAAGGAGTAAATCCCTGCTATTTCCCACCCTCTAACTTCGTGCGTCGTTGGATCATTTAAAACCCCACAACACTGGTAAGTATTTTCTAATATATCTCCTGAAATGACTACAATCTAAACTTTTTTCTTTTTCCTCCTCTCTCTTCCTTTCTTTAATGTCAAAACCAAAAAAACACTACTCAGACAGGAGGCTATCGTGTTGTAACTATTTATCCACTAACGACACTTCACTTGTGGTCTTCAAAAAAAAAATCGTTCTGAGATCTTCGTCACAATAAAAATTTAAACTTCAGGGTTTCTGAAAAGTTGCTCTGCACAAAGCATTGCATTATTAGCATTCATTTCCTTAAAAACAAGCTACGATCCTGTTAAAGCCTTTTGGCAAAATTTATATTATCATAAAAATTAACTGTTTATTTTGTTTAAATTTCTATATTTACTCATAGTACACACCACCACAAGCTCGGTAAATTTTTGGACACCTTGTATATATGAGCAAGCAAAGTGAACATTATTAAAAAACCCACCTTTTTCTTCCACCCTCCAGTCAGTCCAATAATAATTGTCTCAGTTGCCGGCGACTGGGCGGTTTTTCTTTATATTTCCTTGTTAAACATAAGTTTATTTTTTCGTAGTTTTTTTATTTAAGAATTAATACGTTTAAAAAAAAAACCCAAAAAAACAACTTATGTGAAAAGTGCGAGTTTAGTGGACCTTAAAGTTACGTCTGCTTCTACTATAATGATTATGGCATAATCAATTTCTTTATTCGTGCAAATGGTGTGGTGATATAGGTTACTGTTTGTATATCCTGACTCTTTTCGTCGGTTCGTTCACCAATCGAAAATCTGTTGATAACAAGGTCACTGTGTGTGCACTGTGACAAGAGTAATATTTTAATCCCCCCCCCTAATTTTGTGTGTAAAGTTTACGGAGTTGTTCCAGTGTCAAGTAATTGAATTGCGCTCATTCAATTATGATATACTTGATCAGTTGGGACTTTTTTTCTAATTCAATACCCTCCTATGCAAACCCTTCTGCTTCTTTGCTCCTAGCACGACAAAAAGCTCTTTTTGGTTGACTAAAAAAAAATGGGGGGGGGATTATGCATTTAGCTTAGTAAATCCTATTTAAATTTCGCAACCAACTAATCCAATAAAGTCTATCCTCAAAAACTGCTCATTAATTCCAGCCAGTTAGTTTCCTATGTAAATACTTTACTTTATAGTTCAACCTTTATTTTTCTTAAAATTTTCAAAAATTAAAATTATAATCTCAATGACTCTCATAATTAAACCTTATTAGTCATTGAGTCCCCAATAATGCTAAGGGAGACTTATTTAAAAATAAGACCCCATGATGATTTTCAAATCCCAAAGGCGGCTAAGCAAGTACTTTGATTGGTAAAAACGAACAGCACGTGTCGTCGTGTTGCAGTTTAGCTTCCAACAATCGCGCGAGAACGCCTACTCGTATTTTAATCACCGAAAAACAATAGGTTTATTTTATTTAACTTTTAAAACCACTATGCGGCGATGCGCTCGCTTCTTCCACTAAATCAAAATTGCAATTTTTCCTACTATCTGGCACTGTAAACGTTTATTTTATCTTTTTTTTTTTATTTACTCTTTTTTATTTTTTTTATTTAACGAACTTGGAATTTAAAGAAAGCACTTAGGTCAAAATTAAATATTTTGGTGTATTTATTTTAAACTTCGAAAATTTGGTAAGTATTGACTAATTGGTTGTATGCTATTTCCAGTCAATATCATTTAAGATACTCATTTTAGCAATATGTAACCATTCGTAAGTACAAGTGGGGTTTAAAGTTTAGCGTTGAAATTGCATTTTAATATAAGGGTGCTCCCGGAAATTTTACTATTTTATATTTTCGCGATATTTTCTTTTACATTTTTTACTTTAACGACGTTTATGTGCTAATTTCTCATTTTTACAATAAATGTTTATTTACTTACATTGGTTTATAAATCCTTTAAACCCTAAAGAGACTTATATATCGGCCTTGGTAACCAAAGCTGGCAGAAGACATAGAGATACCAAACACGCATACGTTTTGTCGTGTTCGTAGAGCATCATCATTATCCCTCATTTCAAAATGCAATTTCAACACTAAACTCTAATCTCCACTTGTACCCATTTGTGTTTTATCAAATGAGTCTAAACTAAAAAGATTATATTAGGTCGAGCGAGCACAAACTCAAGTTGGACACAAGGCCAGTTTTTGGGGTTTAACGAATCGAAACTAAAAAGAAAATCTTCAGAGTTAAGCATTGTGACTTCGCAACGCAGACTGGAGTAGTACTTTATTTTCATGAACTCCAGCTAAATTATGAATTAAAAAAAAACAAAAAAAACGGAATCTCTTAAAAAGAAAGTAGTAATCGGTTAAGATTTTAAATCTTAACCGATTAATAATGAACTTTATTAGAATGCTTTTTTCCCTCCGTCCCTACTTCATTTGATACTTCCCTTTTTTTTTTTTTTTTTTTTTTTTAATCATTTTAAACCAGAATTATAAAAATTACCAAGTAGTAACTCGGTCGTTATAGGAAGAGGAACATATTAAAGCCAAAATATTGGTGTGTCTTTTTTTTTTTTTTTTTTTGCCTTATTTTATAAGGGCTCATATATCGGCCTCTTAGGACTCATGCATGGGGTTTAGGAAAATCAACAAAACATTGTGGAAAAATCGATTTATAAAAACTGTTAATGCTATAATTCTAAACTAACTCACTCACTCAAGTTACGAATTACACAAACGACTTTAAACTTGATTTATCGAAACTGGAATAATTCGTTGATGTTTTAAATTAAATTCTACTTAAATGTACTTAAATCTTAAATTTAATCCCCCCCCTTAGTATAACTTTCTTTTACTATGAACATTTATCAAAATAGAATAAAAATTCATTTAAGGGATTTGTTCGACCTGTCTGAAGCTCGTCCGTGAGCCGGAATTTTTAAATTCTTAAAGACACTACAACTGTGGACTGTTTTGCACTGTGCTCTGTGCACTAAGGAGGTGAGGGTTGTGTGTGTGTGTAGTCTAGGCGCCCTGAAATTGCAGATGGTGTGGGGAAGGTAAGTTCTCCTGGGGGACCCAGAGATAAAAAGCTGTTAAGCTTTGTACACCGATTGTAAAAAAGAAAAAAAAAATGCTGGAAAATTAATAGCAACCCAACCCGTCTCTCTTTATTATTATGCACGGTAGTACTGGTCGGTTGGGGTGCCCGGGTGCGGGTGCGGTCTGCAGTTGCTAGGGCCTAGTGGTGAAACTGCTGGCTGGACCTGACCTGCCTTTATCGATTATTGGAATCTAAACTTCCAGGTAATCAAATAAATAAATCATAAAAAGTTCAATATTTATATGGGGTGGGGGTGTTCGTGTCTGGTTCTAGCGATTGGTAAATTTCGTTTGTTGAAAGTTTTTTTTCCTAAAGGAATCTCCCTTTAAAAATCTACTAAAAATCAGGTAATTATCGGGTTTGGTTTCAGGTCAAAATGGTCCATTTACAAAAAGGTCTAATTTGCCATTAGACCCGTTCTAATTTTGCCCATCGACATTCATGTCCATTTTTTTTGTCCACGATTAATTGGACATTATCCTAATAATGAATTATTTTGGTAAGTTTTTGCATTACAATCTGTGAAGCCAAGGAGTCTTGCTTGCACCCCCCGTAATTGCGGGGGCGCTTCTCGGCTGTGAGCACGGACCTGCACCTGCTTACATGGTTGCCAGGATGTTAAAAAAAAAAGGCTAAATGACAAAAAAAAAAAAAATCCAAAACAATATTATTATAAAAAATAAAGTTAGATTTTAATATTTATTTATATTAAATGGAAAATTAAGATAAAAATACTTCAATTGATTTTTTTCCTATGCTTTTTTTAATATTTTCTTCCAGCATCAAAAGTATTTTCCCACATTTTAAAGGTTTTACGTTTCAAACAGATAAGATTTTTAAAACTATTTCTAATTCGTAGATTTACTGCTGGTTGACAATAACTACGTTGAAAATTGGACAATAATTAAGGAATATGAAATGATACTTTAAAATTAGGAAAAAGGGCCAAAATTAAAGGCCGAATAAAAAATAAATAAAATAAAGCCAAAATATAACTTTTCATGCCAAACTGTTTTTTTTTTTGTTAAAAAAAGCCAATCTGGCAACCCTGGAGCTACAGCTTTTTATTTCTTTTAACTAAAGGGAAATAACTTGTGATGTAAAACAAATTATTCATTCTGGGTAAGATTTGTTTAGAGAAAGGTTAAAATTCTTATTTTATTCAATACCGTTTGGATTAATTTATTTTTCTCTTTATTATAAAAAGGATTTTAACTTAAATATCATCTTAAAGTTAAGACCATTTAATTTAAAATAAGATGACCCTACATTTCACTAAATGTTATCTTTAAAACAGTTTAAAAGATTTTTATATTATTTTATCATTGAAAAATAAAATATTTCTTAAATGAGTAAGGTAGGGTAAAGTTGTTGATAAAATATATTAATTGTTTTGATAACTGGTTTAGAAAAAAAAAAAGAAATCTTATCCAAAATGACCATAGATATCTGTAGTATGCTGCAAATGTAACGTAACTTGATAGTTTAGGGTAAACTTAATTACCTCCCCTTACATTTCTGATAAGCTGCAACAAAATGGACGTACAGTCGTACCTCGACTTACGAAATTGATAAGTTTCGGAAATTGTTTCGTTAAGTGAACTTTTCGTAAGTCGGTTTCGAAGCTCTTAAAAATAGGACAAAATTTATTTTGAAATTACAAAAATGCATTAAAACCTGTAACAAATAGATGTTAGAATTTTTTTCTTTGTGTTAGAATACTGTGTCTGTACTGACTGACCTCTACAAGTTTAGCCGACTCAACTAGTAAACACACATGATTCGATTCATTCAGTGCTGCTCTGCTGTTGAGTCTCGTAGGAATAATTTGAACTTCACAAGCGGACCCCAGCCGCATGTATGCCTCCTGTCTAGTCTGTCTAGCCAAAGACTAAGGGTGGTGGTGTGTGGTGTGGTGTAAACACATCAATTCAATGATTTAACGGCAGTGACTGCACCCGGGTGCGGGGTGCACCCGGGCACCCCACACACTAACACGGGTATTTCCCACCCCGACACAAGATCCGGTACCTGGTTTTCCTAAATGGTCACCCATCTTTTTACTGTCCAGACTTATCGTTGCTTAACTTTGGTGTGGTGGTGTGGTGATCTGACGGTGAACTGGTGATGTCTCCAAATGCGACTTGATCATATTAATTAGAATTAAATTTACTAAATATAAAAATGAGAGTTGTTTGGTATCTTTTCTAGAAGACCTCCGCCACTAATGTAAAAATCGGAATTCTAAAAAAAAAACAAAAAAACCCGCCAAGGGGAAGTAACTCCCATAACACTCACTAACTTTGAGTGAGTAGTCACCCCAAGAATGAACCTACGGTCGCTCTCGTCTCAGGTGGCTTAGGGTTAGGGTTGATAAAACTTACTTTTACTTTTGCTTTTTTTTTAGTAATTGGGTGGCGGGGGTATTTTTTTGGCGAGGGTCTTCTAGAAAAGATCCGAAAAAGCAATGGAGGTGGATTGGGAATGTCCTTCGGGAAGGCCTTCAATCCATCATCAAAATAGCGTTACATTGGACCGCGGATGGCAAAAGGAGGAGAGGAAGACCAAAAAGAACCTGGAGAAGAACAGTGGAAGGAGAAAGGGAGGCTATGCAGCTTTCATGGGGCAAGCTGACTGGGATGGTTCAAGATAGGCACAAATGGGGGGGGGGACTTTGTTGCTACCCAAAGCAGCACCACAACTGAGCGTAATGGTTAATGAATGGTTACGTTATATTGACTCTGAGAGTGTGAGAAGTCATTTTCATTAATTAGATCTCTCTGCAAGTGTGTGCAGTTGCAGTAGTACTGCTGCACTGTGCGCTGCAGTCTTCTTCTTGAGTGCGTCTTGTAACCATTTGTTTTTTATTTACCTAGCAGAGTTGTTAGTTCTGAGTGCTCTGGTGGCGCAGGCAGGACAGTCAGAGCTGGTGCTTCTTGGCACCCTACTGGCACATAATTGGTGTACACAATACTTGATATTAAGAGTAGTAGTACTATGGTTCCGGCTCTCTGCGTTGCTTAACTTCAGTAATCAAGCGGGAACAGGTATCTCCAACGTGATTTTACCGTAAGTGTCAGAAGTAGCTGATCATATTTCGTATCCTGAAATTTCTTTCAATATTTTTCTGAAGAAGTGTGTAGCAGTCACCTCAAACCGGAATCGCGCCAGGTGATCCGGCCACCTACTGACCAGTTGGCCGGAACCGCGTAG
>JAUZSX010319126.1:0-11773 GCA_034780655.1 Idiosepius hallami | reverse complement strand
TGTTTTTTCTTCGCTTACAAAAGTTAATTTATAAGTGAGAAAACGCTATTGAGTGCCAAAAAAATCGTTTGGCTATATAGTGCCCATAGTCAAAGAATTCTCTGGAATAAGTTAAGCGGGATTAGGAAATTACCCGCCCACACCACCACACCGACCGGGTGCGTGCGGGGCGGGGTGCCTATATGTATAAATACCTTTCTGCAGCAACAGAGCACACCCTCACCACCACACACTACCCGGGGGAGTGCGGAAGAACAGTAATAAATACCACTTTTCCTCATCATCACCATCATCATCATTATTATTGCTGATCTCACACCAATCACCAGGCAAAATCGCACTCAGCAACCAGTGGTTTTATGCTGGAGTCAAAGTGATAAAAAGTCTCCCCTGGTTTCCAGCAGGCCCCGCACCTTTTCAGTTAGGGAGTGTACGGTGCACCACACCACCCTCCCGGAGTTTTCACCCCATCACGTTCATTTTGCGCACTGCACCTGCCAATGTCTGGCGGTGGTTCCTGAAGGCAGAGTGACAATAAGTCTCCTCTGGTACTCCAGCCAGCACATCAGGACAGGAAACCTCGAAGCCAGTGGCTACAAACCCTTTTTATGATTCTTGGTTCAGTACTTTTCTTATGATCTCTGCTGTTTTATTATTAATATTATTATTATTTTTTATTATTATTATTATTATTATTATTATTATTATTATTATTATTATTATTATTGTGATTGTTGTTGTTGTTGTTGTTGTTGGGCAGATTTACAGACAATGGCTATAACAACAATAATAATGACAGCAAGAACAATATCGATGATCAATAACATTAATAAACAACTCAATTAATAGGTATACAAAATTAGAATTAAATAATAATTATGAATTACAATACAAACGCTACACATTATTGATCGTTACATTAAGTACGAAAAATGAATTAATCATAATTATCATTAATAATTATAACAATTATTCTGTAAGTAATTGTAATATTAATATCAATAATGATGCTGATGATGATGGTATGGGGTTCTTTTTGTTATTTTCTTTTCTTTTTGTTATTATAAGTTTGGGAAGAAGCGAAGAAGGAAGGAAAACCCAAAAGTTTTACTACTTTCTTTTTTCTTTTCTTTTCCATTTTTTTTTCTTTCTTTTTTTCATTTATTTATATTTTTATATTGATTGAATTTTTTTTTTCACTGTGCCTTGGACTTGATTTATTTAATGAATTTTTTTTTGATTTACCTCCTCTTAAAAAAAAATTATTATATCTTTTGGCTCCTCCTTCGCAACATGAAAATCATTTAAAAAGTGTTTTGAAAAATTGCAGTTTGCAATCCAGTGGTCCAGGTCCACCCCCAACCCCCGGGCCGCGGATCAATTGGTACCGGGTCGCACAAGAAACAATAAATTATTTCCTTTTTTTTTTTAAACTGACAACTTTATTTCAGCTGCTGAAAAATAACTCATAAAGTAGGCCATACCCCCGGGTCGCGGTAAAATTGTCAAGCATTGACCGAGTCGTGGTTATAAAAAGGTTGGGGACCATTGGAAAAGATAAAATGGCCTCGACTTCTATTGTGCCGTTGATTATTTTATTTTCAACACACACATACATAAAGAATTAAAATCACACATGTGCTCCTTTAAAATTAATTTACGCGTCAATTTACCGCACCCTAACATGGCAAATTTCTTCGAAGCCAAAAGCAGCAGCAGCTTTTCCTAGGTGGTTTGCAAACGATACAAAATGTCTAAAAAAAAGTGATGTATACAGCTATTATGCTATAGACGCGATAACAGCCTTTACTGCTATGCTATCTTTGCAATTTTCAAAATATCTTCATCTCAAAAGTTCAGAATACATTTTTCGAGCCAGCCTAACTTGATAATGAATTTATTATTCTGACGAGACAAATAAGACGACGAAACGAAAAAACATTTGACAACAATTCCAGCCTCATCAAAACGGTAAACTCGGCTGAAGACACACTAATGCAACAAGCAACATTCGTTATATCAAACATCGAGACAACTCATTGTCTCCGGATAATTCTTCTAAAAAACCGCAAAAACATGGACGACTCACTGTTCCAGGCGGCACACAAATGTCAACATTGCAGCATAGTATTTCCACTGGCAGAAACGCTCCGTCACGACAAAATATTCAACAAATTATTCATGTTCAACAAGGCAAAGTAAGTACAGTTCGCATAATATTTAGCACACAGTGAAAACTATCCTAACAAAAATACGAACATCACAACTACAAAGACTGGGGGAAAAAAAGTACACTGGCCATCATTTTAAAAATACAAAAACGTCACATAAAGAAAAATGTATATTTAACATATTAAAAAAATATATATTTAATATTTTTTCAATCTGGGGGGAGCTATATGTGCCGTTGAATATTTTATTTTCAACACACACATACATAAAGAATTAAAATCACAAATGTGCTCCTTTAAAATTAATTTACGCGCCAATTTACTGCACCCTAACATGGCAAATTTCTTCGAAGCCAAAAGCAGCAGCAGCTTTTCCTAGGTGGTTTTATTCAAAAAGCGCGGACGTCGTAGTAAGCATACCCAAGTGACAATTTTAGAACCAATCAGCGCTCGCTCGACCCTAAAGATAATTTACAACCCAGCCTCGAGCCTACAGAAAGTCTATATAAGCAAGAACAAAACACCCACTTCCTCTTTTCCACACTCACTCACAGAGACCACTCCTTTTCGGTGTTCTTCATCCTAGTCCCCTACACTATTTTATATAAACGGAACATTTTCCCTGATCACCGTTATTACTATGGAATAATAGAAAAATGGGGTTTTCTTTGTTTGAAATTAAAAAAAAAAAAACTTTTCAAAGATCTGCTTATTTAATTCTTTAAACCTTGAGAAGCCGATATATCGTCCCTAAAGACATAAGGCAAAAGATAACACACTAATGTGTTGACTTTAATAAGTTCCTCTGATATCATGGCTCTGAGTGACTTCTCAGTAATTTTGATAAGTCAGGATCCAAAGGTTTATGACTGAAAATCGTTTTAGTTTTTTTGTTTCCTTGTTTAAAAAAAATGTTTTTAAAAAGAAATTCTGCTTCATTCAAAAATAAAGAAAAGTCGAGGCTATTTTTCTCTTTCAAACTGCAATCTTGCCTTTTAAAGTAACATAACGATGATTAGGGAAAATGTTCCGTTTATGTGAAATAGGGTTCGAGGCTATTTTTCCTTCAAACTGCAATCTCGCTAAGTGTTTCTGTTTTTTGGGTTTTTTTTGTTTTGTTTTATTTACGTTTTTAATTTAGGATCATTCATTCTTGCTTCAAATTTTAAAAAAAAGTCAACTCTTTCTAAACACATGAAAACGCATTTAGCGCGCTGTTTGTCGGTAGATTTAATTTAATTTATTTATAATTGTTTTTTTGTGAATAAATGATAAATTTGACTGTGAGTGAGAGTAGGGAATGATTGTGTTAGTTGGGCTGCTGGGACGCCTTCTAGCGGGCTCTGCTAGAACTGACTAAATTTAACAAAAAGTGAAAAACTTTGAATTTGAAACATTTCAATAATTTTTTTTTATTTTTATTTTAGCAAAACTTTTTAAACAAATGACAAACAAGAAAGAGAAAAGACTTTTTGTTTGTTTAGTTACTTTCAGTTGGATCTCGGTTGAGTGCTTACTTTCTTTCTTCTTTTTCTAGTTCAGAAGCCAAGCAGCCTCGCCCTAAATGTTTTTCTTGTTTCGTTTTACGTTTTACTTATATTTGATGCACACAGCAGCACAGCACACCAACCAGGTTTTGCACAAGGCTATTTATTAGGTGAAAGCAATAATGGTTTTGACTGGGATTTGAACTCGCCTACTATGATTCCAGAGCCCGAGCTTTTACCAAATGCTCCAACTTTGCTGCCCTTTGAGTTGATATTATATTTACTTGGTGAGAGAGCACAGCACAGCAGCATCAACCATGTTTGGCACAAAAAGACATTTTGAAGGTGAATTCAATGGTTTTGACTGGGAATTGAACTCGCATACTACGATTCCAGAGCCCGAGCTTTTACCAATGAACCAACTTTGCTGCCCAATTCGTTTTACTTATAAAGAAAAAAAAAAAAACAACAAGGAAACAAATCGGTTGCTTGTAATTTTCGTTCGTGTGTGTGAAAGTCACTGGGTGAAAGTGTGAGTGTGGAGTGTGATATGTGGCTCTTTGATTGAAAATAATTTAGTTTCATTTTTTCTTCTTTTATCTTTTGTGGTTATTTGCGGATTATTACTAACTGCAAAAACTGCCATGCCACAAACTGTGCCCACCGAACGCTGCTGCTACCTGCTTTTTCGTCAAAGTGTTTTTCAGTGTTCATCGTTTAAGTGACGAAATAAATTACCAAAAAAGTCGATCAAGTTTCATCAACATTAAAACACAATCGACGTGGCCCAGTGGATAGACAATCGGACTTCGGTACCGTACGACGCCTATAACACTATAACGTTCGAGTGCTACAGGTTACAAAACGAACAAACTCCTTTGTAGAAGAAAATATACGAATCTTTTATTCGCGGCTGGGTACAAGTAAAAAAAAAGAGTTCTTCAAAAAAGTTCTGCTACCCTGTTACACGCCGGTTCGAATTCAAAATTCTCTTTTTACAGAATTGGGTTATTGGCCCTATTTTAACCCCAATCTGGAGAACTAGTGCTGATTACTCAATGCTATGCTAGGGCAGTCGACGTGGCCCAGGGGATAGACAATCGGACTTCGGAACCGTACGACGCGGATCCGTCTACGTTAACATGTCGACTAATACCCTTGGGAAAGGTATGAAGCCCAATCACCCCCATCTAATTGTGCAAATGCAAACCTCAACAGCGGATGAAGGCTGCAACTGAGGTTTCAACCAGTCGTCGTGGTTTTCTCCATGCTATTGGAACCAGGTCCTCCTCTGCCAAGGGGCCGTCGTGTGGTGACTGTGGGTGCATCAGTCTCCCTACGTTAAAAGACATCACGCACAGGCGTCTTCCCTAAGGACCAAGACGGAGGACAGTCATACTCGATCACGAGTGAGTGCTAATAAAAAAAAAACACTGAACAGTTAGAGACACCGACAGTGGTTGTTTAAAAATTGAAGTTGATGAAGAAGTTCATTGATTTCAGAGGCTGTACAGCTGGCGATCTATGCACATTGGCTTCCCTAAGGAAAGACTTTAGTGTAAGATATGTATGTGTTTATATGCAACAAAAGATTTGAAAACTTGAAGCTCGTGAAGAGGTTCATAGATACAGAGGCTGTGCAGCTGGCGACCTATGCACATTGGCTTCTCTAAGAAAAGACTTTAGTGTAAGATATGTATGTGTTTATATGCATCAAAAGATTTGAAAACTTGAATTTCGTGAAGAGGTTCATGGATTCAGAGGCTGTGCAGCTGGTGATCTATGCACTTGGCTTCCCTAAGGAAAGACTTTAGTGTAAGATATGTATGTGTTTATATGCATCAAAAGATTTGAAAACTTGAAGCTCGTGAAGAGGTTCACAGATACAGAGGCTGTGCAAATTGGCTTACCTTAGTTAAGGTCGTAAAAGAGGTTCATGGATTCATTATGATGGTGACAATTAGGCGTAATAACAATCCAAAGAAAATTTCCATTTTATTAATGCGAATCAACATGTAAACAATGTACAGTTGAAGGGGCCGTGTCAGGTGGTGCCCCCTGCTTTGCCGGGCCCTGAGACCAGGTCCGATTATCCGATTGCTCAGTCCGCCCTTGGTTTATAGCTGTCTTGTCTATAAATTATGCCCAACGGAAGGTTTTTTTTTAATGATGAAAATTTAACAAGAATAACAACAGTGACAAAAACAATAATAAAAAAACAGCTGTTATAATAATAATAATAATAATAATAATAATAACATTGTAAAATATTTTTTCGCACTAATGTCTTGGTCGGTAGTAAGCCAAAACACCCATTTGCAAAATGGTCCAATCAGCAATATCGCCCATTTCAATTTCACCCATTAATAATGATGTCCATTTTTTTAACTTCCACAGAAAAGGCAAAAAAAAAACACGTCAAAAAGAAAATAAAAAAAAAACAAAACATTACTACCCAAAAAATGAATTGCCTTACCCTAACCCTTCTGAAAAAACGAAGTAATCATTTATCTGTCTCAGTAATTAATTGATTTGATTTAGAAAAATTGGACTTTTTCGCTCATGGACGAGTATGCATAATTAGACAATCTTTAAAAAATTTAAACATTTAAAAAACTGGACATTATTGTTAATAGACGAAATTGGAATGCGTTTTATGGAAAATTGGACTTTTTTACAAATGGACAATTTGACCTGAAACCGTTTTGGCCAAGTCTAGATTAAAAAAAAAAATAAAAAAAAAAACTTGCTCAAAGAGTTATCAGTATTTTAAGAAAGCGATTAGAATGTATTTTCGAATGTTTGTTATCATCTTGTGATCACCTTTTTATAAATTTTATAATGATATCATTTATGATGACAGATTTTATAACAAAATATTCTTTATTAAAATATGCCAAGCAGATTTATTAAGTTCTGAAAAGAATTTGAAAAAATATTCCAGTAATAAACATTTATAAAAAAAAAGATATTTCAATAATTGCGTAAACAAAGAAAATCCAAAAATCACGAAATAATTTTAAATACACATAAACTCGAATTTCTTCTGTTTAACAGACTCTATGTCTTTAAAAAAAATTACAATTTCTATTCAATTTTTAGTGAAAATTAAATACAAGTGGACCTTTACGGGCTTTTTTCTGTAGTTTAAAAACGGTGTTAATAGGGAGAGGAAACCATCCTTATAAAGAACAAAAGGAAGTTAAAGGAAGATATCGAATTATTCCGTTGTATTCAGACAAATTTTAAGTAATGGACTTTGTGGTTTAAATGTATGTAAGGGTTGTCTCAAAATAAATGAAACTCATTATTTTGATTACCATTTATTGTTAAAACAAAATACGCTAAAAATCTTAGCATTTTCTCTGAGCTGACATAATAACAATTAAGTACTGAAATTTTGGTGCCTTTAACTTGATTTTAAAGTTTATTTGTTTAGAAGTAAATATTCTGTCGTAAACTATCCTAAATGATGCGGAAGAGTGTTTGGACAGTCTTAGAAGATTTTGTATCTAAATAAGTCGTGACACTAAACATCTTTGCTTCTAATTTTCAAGCCATGGGTTTTTAAAAAAAATAATTGTTATTAATAACTTTTATCAAAAATGTAAAAATACTAGAAGTATGCCCCGGCTTTGCCAGGGTGACGGGGACTTGCCACTAAGGTAATTAAGAAAGCCTAATATATAAAAAGCATTTAATGAATTTTTATGCTCATTTCTAGTGCTTTTTTTTCTATTGAGATTCATTTCTAACACTTTCGTATACTAACTTCATTTCTAAAGCTTTTCTCAATGCTAGTTAAAGTAGCCTATTATATTGATAGGCAGTACCGTACATGAGCAAATGTTAGTAGTCTAAATCATTTTTTGAAAATTACTATCGTAATTTCTTTTTTTTTTTGAGGACCAGTAGGTATAAATAAATACTTGTTTTTTTTTGTTTTTTTTAAATTACAATTGTGTATTTATTCTTTAAAGAGCTACAGGAGGTATGGTCTCATACGAACACAACGATCTGGTTTTTATAAGCATATCATCAATTTTGTCTGAGAATTTTGTCTGTTTATTTAATATTATTTGGTTTGCTTGGGTTTAACGGCCTTTCAACCTTTTCTGGTTGTTTAAGGTCTCATAGGTTTTACAGATAATTTTTCGGATTTATTTAATATCATTTGGTTTGCTAGGGTTTAACAACCTATCAACTATTTACAGAAATTTAAGGTCTCATAGGTTTTAGGAAGAATTTTGTCGATTTATTTATTTAATATCATTTGGTTTGCTAGGGTTTAACGACTTTTCAACCTTTTTTGGTTATTTAAGGTCTCATAGGTTTTACAGAGAATTTTGTCTGTTTATTCATTTAATATCATTTGGTTTGCTAGGGTTTAACGACCTATTAACCTTTTCTGGTTATTTAAGGTCTCATAGGTTTTAGGGAGAATTTTGTCTGTTTATTCATTTAATATTATTTGGTTTGCTAGGGTTTAACGACCTATTAACCTTTTCTGGTTATTTAAGGTCACATAGGTTTTAGGGAGAATTTTGTCTGTTTATTCATTTAATATTATTTGGTTTGCTAGGGTTTAAAGACCTTTCAACCTTTCCTGGTTATTTAAGGTCTCATAGGTTTTAGGGAGAATTTTACTAATTTAATAAATAGCAGTGTTTATATTATTAATTTTATAATCATAATTATTTAATTTTGTATAATTAATTATTTAGTTGTTAATAATGTAAATATTATTCGTGTTGGTATTGTTGGTATTGTTCATCTGTTATCATTATTATTGCTGTTGTTTTATAATATAATTATTATTATTGCTATTGCTTTTCAATTTTCTGTAAATTTGCCAACAACATGACCAACAAGAAAATTAAATGTTTGAATTTGTACTTCTAGCAATAAAATAAATAAAAGAATCAAGAAATCCCTCCTCGTCCAGTTCTTAATCTCCATAAAGACAAGAAGAGATTAACAGATTAAAAATCCAGACAAAATTCAAGTATTCAAGTAGTGTAACAGGTCAACTGAGTCTAAGACAACTCTGTCTCAAGGAGAGCTGTGTTCTAATTAGAGTATCAAGCAGTCGATGTGGCCCAGTGGATAGACAATCGGACTTCGGAATCTTTCTATGCGAGTTCGAATCCAAGTTGTTCCGTCTATGTTAACATGTCGACTGATACCCTTGGGAAAGGTAGGAAGCCCTATCTTCCCTCAATCTATGGGTTAAATAGTGCTAGTGTGGGGGATGATGTCCTCAGTGACACAAGAGCACTGAGGGCGGATGAAGGTTGCAACAGAGGATGGCCTCCAGTCGTCGTGGTTCTCTCCATACCATTGGAACCAGGTCCTCCTCTACCAAGTGGCCGTGTGGTGACTGCTGGTGCATCAGTTTACCCATGTTAAAAAAAGACATCACGCACAGGCGTCCTTCCGAAAGGGTCCACAGAACCAAGACGGAGGACAGTCATACTCGACTACAAGTAACCCCCAAAGAAAAAAATCAAGCAGTAGTTTTGCTTAGAGATTTGACATCCAGAATAAGCTTACAGCTTGTGGTAGCTTGCACTATGAAATAATATTACCCAAGTTTAAATCCCAGTCAAAACTATTGCATCTACCTTTTGCTGACTCGGACAGATGGGGCTTGTTCACTTGGGAGAGAGTCTCATCTAAGTGAAGCCTAACACTGATTACAAACAGGGCCGGGCTGAGAGCCCCCGCAATTGTGGAGAGGCCGCAAGCTCCCTAGAAGCAGTAAGGCTCCTTGGCTTCACAGATTTTTGTAATGCAAAAAATTACCAAATTAAGATAAACTGAAAAATCATTATCACACTTGAATTGTACATCTATCAATCCATCTATCTTTCTGTCTGTCATATATATATATATATATACATATATGTGTATAGTCGAAAAACCCTAGTATGTTAAAAGAGTGCAACTTGCCTTTTAAGGGTAAAGGGTCTGCAAGGACCATTCTGCGTCGGGGTCGCTAAGTAGCTAAGAACGGCACTGATCACAAAAGCCCAGAGCTACTACCCCAGCTATTAGCAAAAACAATATGGGTAGAGGGGGCCCATAGCCTTCAATAGCAACTAGTGTAGGAGAAGGATACTCTGAACTAAAAACCAGGTCCGTGCGGAGTTGCACCCCACAGACTGCTATCAGCATTATAAAGCAAACAATAGCAAATGATTATTCCCTGAATGTAGCTCCTGCAGCCAACCTGGTGCCAAACGCACTGCTCTGCTTTCCTTTGGATTTCCTCCGGCAAAGCCAAGAGGGGCGTACCGAGAAATGGGTAGAATCAGAGACCCCCAAAAAAACTTTACCCAGGCCTTGCACCCAGGAGAGGCCACTTCACTGCCACTGTTCCAGTGGCAGAATCAAAAATGGGCGCATTTATCCATCGTCTCTAGAGACGGATGGATGCCATCATCATAGCGAATGATACAACAACGGAAGGCTTGTCTGAGAATCAACTATTGTCACTTTGTTTCCAGGAATCACCAGCGGGCATTGGCAGAGTTGGGAAATGGTGCTAATGGCAGGTGTGCAAAGAAGCAGCAGCGAAGTGTAAACCAAAGGAGATGCAGCACCCTACAGTCCATGAAATGGTGCTTATTTTGCTTGAAATCAGACGAGACTTGTTGTCACTTTAACTCCAGCAAAAACCACTGGTTGCTGGGTATGAGAGTACCTGATGATTGGTTTGAGATCCCATAATAATAATAATAATAATAATGATAATAATAATAATAAGATAAGAACTTACCGCATCTTCTCGTTTCCACACACTTAAATGTGCAGCATTGTTAGGTTCATAAGTTTGTACCTGAAGATAGAGCAACAAAATTCAGAAGTGTATTGAGTTAGGTGAACCTCATGTTTTTAAATTAATCTTTTAAAGTTTTTCTTTAATTTATCTCATAACTTTTTAATTTACACTGGTATGCATAAAAGTATTGGTAAAAGCTTGGGCTCTGCAATAATAGTATGCGAGTACAAATCCCAGTCAAAGGCATTGCATTCACCTTAAAAATGGCCTTGTGGCAAACTTGGTTAGTGCTGCTCACCAAGTGAATATAATATATCTAATATTATTATTATTATTGCATTCACCTTAAAAATGGCCTTGGGCCAAACTTTGCTAGTGCTGCTCACCAAGTAAATATAATATATCTTATGTTATTATTAATGTTGTATTCATCTTAAAAATGGCCTTGTGGCAAACTTGGTTAGTACTGCTCACCAAGTAAATATAATATATACACTGAGGCAGCGAAGTTGCAGCATTGGTAAAAGCTCGGGCTCTGGAATCGTAGAATGCTAGTTCAAATCCCAATTAAAAACCATTGCATTCACCTTAAAAATGATCTTGTGCCGAACTTGGTTGATGCTACTCACCATGTATATATATATTGTTTTTATTGCTTTTTTTTTCTTTTTTCTCGTTTTAATTTTTTTTTTCTTTTTGAAAATATTTTTTTTTCTTTTTCTTTTTATTCTTGTTGGTAATATTGTTTTGGATTGTTTTTCTTATTATTTTTTTTAATAATATTGTTTTTTGTTTTCTTATTCTTTTTAAAAAATATTAATTTATTATTATCATTATTTGTGATGATATAATTTTTCTTGTTTTTTCTGTTCTTTTTTATAATATTTTTTTTTCTTATCCTTTTTAAAAAATATTAATTTATTATTATTATTATTTGTGATGATATAATTTTTCTTGTTTTTTTCTGTTCTTTTTTATAATATTTTTTTTCTAATTTTTTCCCCCGAAAATAATCCTTTTCCTTGGCTGGGTAGTTAATGAGAGACCCTCAACAAACACCGGGGCAGGAAATGAATCTTACCAAAGGTGAAACGCCTGGGATTCTTATTAGTGAACACAATACGAAAATTAAGAACGATAGTCCTTCTGGCGCCCGAGGGGCATTCAAATTGTGGTAGTTACAATTCGATCCTATTCTGGACTGTAAAGGCGGTGTTTTAGTTAAATATCTATACAGTACCTTGATTAGCCACATAGTAGGACCGATACAGAATAAGCCTTTCAGCCCCTTTACCCTAAAAAAGGACCTTGCCCCTCTAAACATACAAGAG
>JAUZSX010319115.1:0-11773 GCA_034780655.1 Idiosepius hallami | reverse complement strand
TTTCATTAAAAGAGAGAAGAAAAAGGTTTGGGGAAAAAGAGAGAGGCCAAGAATTTAGAAAAAAAAACACTAAAGAGAAATGAGAGAGAGAGAGAGAGAGAGAGAAGAACAAGAAGAACAAGAAGAAGAAAAAGTCAAGAGAAAAAGAAAGTGTGAAGGAAAAAGAAAATAAAAAATATGAATTAAATCAAACGATTAATTAAAAAGAACTAAGAATTAAAGGAAAAAAGGATAAGATGAAGGAAAAAGAGAAATAAAAAGAAAAAAAGAAAAATAAAGGAAAAAAGAAAGAAAAAAATGAACAAAGAAAATTTGAAAGAAAGAAAGTAAATTAAAAAGAATGAAAGAAAAAGAGAATAAAAAAACAAAAAAATAAACCAAAAGGAATGAAATACAAATCTCTTTTAGAATTCTTCAGAGACAAATTACAAAAAAGAAGAAAAAAGATGAAAGAAGGAAGGAAAGAAAAAATAAATAAAGAACGAAAAAACAAAAAAAGAATAAAAAGATTGAAAACATAGCTAAAGAATAAAAAGAAAGAAAAAAAAACAAAAAAAAGAATAAAAGGAATGAAAAAATAGCTAATGAAAAAGAAAGAAAAAAAGAATAAAAAGAAAGAAAAAACAAACAAAGAATAAAAAGAAAGAAAAAAAAAACAAAAAAAAGAATAAAAGGAATGAAAAAATAACTAAAAAATAAAAAGAAAGAAAAAAACAAAAAAGAATGAAAAAAATAAAGAAAGAATTAAAGAAAGGAAAAAAAGAAGAAAAAATAAAAAGAAAGAAAAAACAAAAAAAGAGTAAAAAGAATGAAAAATAAATAAAGACTACAAAGAAAGGAAAAAAGTAAGAAAAAATTAAAAAAAAAATTATTTTAAATTCTTCAGCTTTTTTCTTTTTTTTTTTTTTGCTGACTTAAAACCCCAAAAAATGAAAATCAATAATTTTATGTTCTGCCTCCGAGTTATGATTACAATATTTTAGAAGAGGGAGGAAGACACGAGACAGAATAAGTAAGCTAAACTAAAAAAAATAAATAAAAAAAATAAAAAATCATATCTAATGTTTTTTTCACATTCTAAGTTCATTTAGATTTTTTTTAGATACTAAGTTCATTTAGAATGCTTTTTTACATACTAAGTTCATTTAGAATGCTTTTTTACATACTAAATTGATTATTAATGCCACTTATTAATACTACATTCATTTCCAATGTCCTTTTTAATACTAAATTAAGTTCCAATGCTTTTCTTTATGCATACTAAATTCATTTCTTATGATTTTTCAATACTAAATTTATTTTGACGCATTTTAATACTATATTCATTCCCGATGCTTTTCTGTAAAGTAATTAACGAGGACTATTATGTAAAAAGACAATACAATACGTATGCAAATTTTGGTGATCTATATAACTTTTTATAACTTTTATAGTTTCTTTTTCGGGAGATATCAACGTATAACAGTGTTTTTTATCTTTTAAATAACTATTGTTGTTTTATTTTGAAAGAACTACAGGATATAGGATCTCATTCAACCATGAAGATTTTTTTTTAGTGAAGTGAACACACAGAAAGTGAAAGCCCAATGAGATGTTGCACTGTGCAGTCTTTGACCAAAATGGCACGGAGTCTGCAGCAGCTCATGAGGAGAATCTGATAACAACGAAAATCTCTATTTCATGGGTGTTCAAGCACTCAGTATTTGGTTTGAAATATTTAATGATGGAAATTTTATGGAAAAACTAATTTAGTTAATGCCAAATTAAAAATAAAGCAGGAATTTTTTTTTCAAAATATGAAGAAATAAAGCAAAATAAAACTTATTCACCTGTTCATAAAAGTCACTGTTGTGTTGTCTAGGTTAAAGCAATCATTAGATTTAAGAATGTTTTTATATTTTAATATTTACAAACCAATAAATTGGTTGAGAAAAATTATAAAACAAAAACACAAAAAAATTAAAAATATCGAATAAAAAAAAATGAAATATATCATTATCTAAAAAAAAAAACAACTAAAAAACATCATAAAAAAAACAACGAAAGACGAACAAATAATAACACTTAAACACTCCAACCCCCTTAAAAAAATAGTTAAATAAAATAAAAAGTGGAAGAAAGAAAAATATTTAATGATGACTAAAATATTAAAGTGAACCTGAAAAATTAATCAAAATACCTTATTTTAATTTAATTTTATTTATTCTCTTTTTATATCATTTCTTAAAGACTGGAGACGGCATTCCTAAAAGCCAAACACAACTAATGTAGTAAAATAAGGTTAAGAAAGACAATTTAAATTGACTTTATTTTTCAAAAAAAGACAAAGATAATTTATTAAATGCCTAATTTTTAAAATACAATTTAAGTTAATTTAGGTAAATCTGTTTTTTTTTGTGTGTATTTTTATGTAGATATAACTTTACATTTATAAATCATTGAATATTCTTGCATTTTGAGGCATTCTTTTATGCATAAATGCGTTTAAAATGTATTTACATATGATCTTTCTCGCTCACTCTTTCTTGTAAATAGGGGTGGTCATAATGCGTTTTACCTAGTTCTAATTATAATAAACGCCAAATCATAAATAGCACAAACGTTATTCTGTAAAAAGATACGATGTCATTAGAAGATAAGATGTCAATTTAATTATATTTTTGTTTATAAATCATTTCGAATTCTGTGTTTATTCTTATTAAAACTAGGTAAAGTGACTTGTGGCCACTCGGCAAATCTACTTATGGTCACCCAAGCAGTATTAAATAAAAAGATAGATATGAAACAAAATGGGATAAAGTGAGAATAAAACCACCTTTGTCATTATTCACTTTTTTTTACCTTTTATTGAAAACACAAATATGATAAACCATTTTGATCCATTAAATTATAAAACTTAAAAAATGTTTATAAAATAAAATGTCATCATTTATAAACTAGGAGAGACAAAATCATTATGTATTCTTATTTGCTTTTATTAAACAGACAAATATGTATAATCATTTTATCTATCTATATACTAATAAAAATCAGATCGTCGTATTTGGAAGGGGCCCTACATAAAATAAAACCACAATATTCATTTTAAAAAAATTCAACAATAATAACATTCTGCTTGAAGATAGGGATTTCAAAAAAAGAAGTTTAATTGTTATTAAAAATATATATCCAGACAACTTTAATTTACAAGTGTATTGTACTGCGTTTCTCCATTAACTATATTCGAGAAAAGCATTGGAAATGAATTTAGCATAAAAAGAATTGGAAATGAATTTAGCATAAAAAAGCATTGTAAATGAATTCAGTATAAAAAAAGCATTGGAAATTAAATTAGTATTGGAAAAGCATTAACTTCTTTTTGACATGCTAGGATTCTTTAATGGGAAGTCCCCGGCGCTCGGGCAAAGCCGGCAATACTTCTAATATAGAATTTAAAAAATACGTGAGGTACAAAATGGTATGATGCTTAGACTTGGTTAATTAAAACTAATTTTATAATTATTTATTCTAATTCGCAAATATTGATCTTAAATAAGTGTCAGAACATTATGCTCCACCCAATAAAATCCTATCGGAATGTTGAGAAACCTTAGCAGCAGTTGGCTGTCCATTACAATTAACCAGAAAGGAATTGATTTAATACAGATGTTGAAGAAGACGTTCAGTCTTCAGTGACGACAGACATGTCTTAATCAGGCTTATAGTTGAAGAAATGACATACATTAGATGGCATTGGTGATTCTTCTGGATGTCGTGTTAGAGGGCACCTGCCTGACATAAGTGAAGTCAACTAATGAATTAAATTTGTCACAGTCTTATTTGGACATCTGGACAAACTAATAAAGGGAGAGAGAGAGAGAGAGAGAGATGGAAAGAGAGAGAGAGATTGAAAGAGAGAGAGATAGACTGTAAGAGAGATAGATTGTAAGAGAGAGAGAGAGATTGAAAGAGGGAGAGATAGATTGAAAGAGGGAGAGATAGATTGAAAGAGAGAGAGATAGATTGTAAGAGAGAGAGAGTCTAAGAGAGAGAGAGAGTCTAAAAGAGAGATAGGGAGAGAAAATAAAAGAAAGGCAGACAGAGATAAAGAGAGAGAGAAAATAGAGATAGAAATAAAAACAGAGTTAATACAAGGGAGATAGAGTAAGAGAGAAAGAGTATTAGAGAACATAGAATGAGAGAGAGAAAGAGAGAGAGAAAGAGAGAGAGAAAGAGAGAGAGAAAGAGAGAGAAAATATATATAGAGAGAATAGAGAAGATATATATATATATATGTATATATATAAATAGAGGGAGAGAGAGATAGAGATAGAAATGGAGAGAGAGTGATTTGTTATCGTATTCCTGATTGTTCTTGAGGACGTGACCTGCACCAGAACAAGTCTTTCCCCAAAGGATTAGATCTATAAGGGCGGGTCTATGGGGGCAGACTACAAGACCTTGATGCGTAACCCTTTCCAAATGGTTAGAGATAATTCTAATGGCTGCCAATCTCATCTGTTAGGCTTTTCACTTCATTTTTCGGTTGACATTTCAAGAAACAATGTCAATATAACGAAGACAAAAAAGTGGGGTCACTTGACCAAATTTTTGTCTATTGTCCTAATTCTTATCATTTCCCCGCTTACAAGATTTTGGCCAATCTACCCTACGGTCTCTCTTCAGGTGATAAAAATTATCAACATTCTTGTGGTATTTGGAAGTCTTTGCGCATTTTCGAATTTGACCCTTTATTCAATCTATGGTGGTAGACTGGTCTTGTGCTCTTAACACTGGCCAGGTAGTGGTGTAAATTAGTGCTGAGTCTTGTAAATGTACGCTTAATTCAATCTATGGTGGTAGACTGGTCTTGTGCTCTTAATATTGGCCAGATGTAAATTAGTGTTGTGTCAATGTACCTTTATTCAATCTATGCTGGTAGACTGGTCTTGTGCTCTTAACACTAACCAGGTAGTGTTGCAAATTAGTGTTGATTTTTTTAAACGTATTCTTAACAATTAAAGCCAATTAATAACAATTTGCAACATTATTGTGGTATTTGGAAGTCTTAACGCATTTTCTAACTTGACCCTTTACTCAATCTATGGTGGTAGACTGCTCTTATAACTAGTCAGGTCGTGTTGCCAATTAGTGTTGAGTCTTATAAATATATTCTTAATGATTACTGGCTTTTGTAAGAATGAAACAATGACATTTAAATTATTTTCTCTTAGAATTGAAAAAATGATTTTTCGATCTGATGACCGCGCACGCGAAAAACTGACAGTCACTGAAGGCCGTTGGCTCCCTGTCTACGCTTAACTAACTAATATATATATATATATATACATACATTAGCGTAAAGAATAAGACAATGTATACAAAATCATATGTATCTAATGTATACATATATTCATGTAGATTTTGTACATTTTCTTATACTTTACTCTTACTATTGAGTTTCTCTCTTATTCTTTTTTTAATTAGAAATCTATAAATCCTTATTTTGTTAACATTTGGATTCTAACTTAAATTAGAATTTACCCACGTAATATAATTTTAAAATTACGTAATGGTTTTTCAGTTCGTTAAAAACGCAATTATTTATATCTTTGAAATTTTCTCCGTTTCTAAAAAATATATCATTTCTCGATATATTAAAAACAAGAACAAAAAACTTTGTCCTTAATAAGATACAATGGACACAAAATACAAAAATAATAATGAGGATAATAATTATGCCCGGCAAAAACTTTCAAGAAATAATAAAAATTCTTTTTAAAGAGTTTTGAAAAAACTTTGAAGAAATAGTTTTTAAAAAAAAAAGAGTTTAAAAAACTTTCAAGAAAGAGTTCCAAAACGAAACAGTGACAAAAACATTTTCCAGAAAGAGTTTCAAGACACGACTTCGAATTCTATTTGTGCGACTGTCTGTCTATATATATGAGTGTATAAGTTTTTTTTTGGGGGGGTATTTTCACAATCATTTATTTCTCTTTTCTACGAACAAATTCGATTTATTTTTTGCCATCCAATTTTCTCATGTTGTATTTTATCCCTTAAGACAGACATTATTTTTTTTAGTTCATGCCTCTTAGTTCAGAATAATTACCATATTATGAATATTAAGATATCTTCTGAATATTTTTGACCCCAGTCATGTCTATACTAGATACAAGAAAGATAGCTGCGAAATAGTTTACCGTTTTAGAGATGAAGTATTTTGCTAGAACAATTTTCGCTTGTTTAATTTGTTATTATTGGTTCTCGATAGAGAGAATAAAAGAAGGTAAATTGAAATAAATAAAGATAAAACTCTAAGTATCAAGGATCAGTTATCTATTTATTCGTTGAATAATAAATAGCTAAGTTTTTATGAGTTTATCTTATCAGCTTCGGTTATTTAGTCTCTTCTCTTTCGTATTCGAATTCCGTCAGAAATTGGAATCGAGTATAAAACAATGACAAACATTTACATTACCAAAATATTAATTCTCGAACATATTTAAAAAAAAAATAGGAATTTAAAAAGGCATATTTATGAATCTAAACGTATATACGACTGTCCAATAAGTTACTGAGCAATATAGGTTAACTGGGCAGTGACGGTGGAGCATTGGTAAAAACTCGGGCTCTGAAATCGTAGTACGCGAGATCAAATCCCAGTCAAAATCCCATTTCATTCACATTTTGCTGCCTCGGGCAGATAGAGCTCGTTAACTCAGGAGAGCATCTCATCTAGGTGAAGGGTGACACCGAATGGAAAAAGACTGGGTAAGAGAGCGTAAAAACGACCTTGTGCCAAACTTGGGTTGGTGTTCACCAAGTAAATATAATATAGGTGAACTAAATAAACAGTAAATTTTATTATAATACATTTAGACAATAAGTGTATATACTGACAGTCCAAAAACTTACTGAGCGTTATGTGTGTGTGTGTATATCGGCTTACTAACCCATGCAGGTTTAGTCGGCTCAACCACTGAACACACATGATTCAGTGCTTAGTCTCATGGGAATATGAATTTCACAAGCGGTCCCAGCTGCATGTATAGATGCATGTCTAACCAAAGACTAAGGGCACTTTAACTCAGTGGTTTGACTGCGCTCCGGGACACTAACCTGGGTATTTCCCAACTCGGCGCAAGATACAGTACCTGGTGTTCTTAAATGGTCACCAATATAACTACTGAACAGGCTCGACGTTGCTTAACGTCCGAGATCTGACGGAAACCTGTGTCTCCAGCGCCACTTGACCGTATATACTGAGCATTATGGGTGCATAGAAATTTAAGTAAATAAATATACTGAAAAAATTTTAGTAAAAAATATTTAGACAATACAAGTTTATACTGGTTGTCTAAAAAGTTACTGGTCACTATGAGTGTTTAAAAAACTAAAAAAAAAAGAAAAATTGAGTGTAATGTATTTAAACAATACAATTTTTACCAATAAAATGTTTTATTTATTTATATATTAGAAAATGCTCTATATTCACACCCTTTGCTGCCAATAGGAATAAATACCTATACACATACATACATTATAAGTATCAGTCCCCCAAGAATTCGAATCGAGATCATTTCCACATATTATATAGAGGATGTTCAAAAAGTTACTGTGCACCAAAGGTATATAGAAATCAAGTTATTAAACATTAAATTTCATTATAAAAAATTTACACAATACAATTTTTATCAATAAACAAGTTTTGTTTATTTATATATGATATACAAGGTATCATATATGATATACAAGGTATCCTATAAGATGCTGTATAGGTAAATTTAAAGAAACTAATAATCTGTAAATTTCTAGGAAAAAAAAGACGACATGGCCAGATTGCCAGATTACCAACTAGCCATCAGAGCTGTTCTAATAGGGTACCATGGTAGGCCAAATTATCGCTTAAGTCTGTCTCCAAAGATTCAATTTTAATCACAGCTATCGATTCTGAACTAGCAGGAATGGGAATCTCAGAATAGTTCTTATTAATAGATAAAAATGTTTACTTTAGATCTGGTCTACTAAAAGGTTTTATGTTTATAAAGAGTTTTGAATAAAGTGTGATGCGGGGGTATTATAATGGTTTTCGAAAAGCTTCCTTAACTGAGGCCTGCTGGGAAGTCAGGTGAAAATGTCGAAGCGCATAAAAAATGGAGTTGATGGGAAGAAAGGAATCGGATGCAAAGAAATTATTTCCAGTGGGATGGGGATGAAAAACAAATAAAATAAAAAAAAACGAAACGCGGAAAAGAAATAAAAAGAAACGGAATGATAAAAAATACATAACGAAAAAGAGGAAAGAAATGAAGAAGCAATGGATGAAGGAGAAGACATGAAAGACGAAACAGATAGGAAGAAGAAAATTAAAACCAAAATATTGGGAAAAAAAGAAGAAAAAAATACAAAGTAGAAGATGCAGAGGAAAGAAGAAAAAAGAAAAATAGAAAAACAGAAGAAAAGAAAAAGGAAAAAGAAAAGAAGCTAAAAAAAAAAGGAAGAAATCGAAGAAGGAAAAAATAGGCAAGAAGAAGAAGCAGAAAAAAAGAAGCAGAAATAAGAAGAAAAAACTATTGAAAATGAGAAAAAAGAAAACAGAAGAAGAATAAAATGAAGAAAATCAGTCTAAACTACATCAATTTTGCCAAAATTGTAGCTTCATTAAAATAGAATAAAAATAAAGGAATAATGATAAGAAGAAAATAGATTAAAACATTTAAAATAAGTGATACAAGAAAATGAACGGAGAAATTACTCTAAATTAATTCAAACATACTAAAAAGGTATTTTTAGTAAAGCAAAACATGAAAGAATAATTAGGAGAAGATTTAAAGATTGAAGAATAAAGAAAAGAGAAAATTAAGATGAAGGAAATTATCGTGACATAATTGAAACTTACCAAAATGGTATCCTTTATTAAAATTAGAAAATAAAGGAATAATCATAATAAGAAGTAAGAATAAAGGATTTAAAATAAAAAAAGACAGAAGAAAAATTAAATAAAGAAGAAAAATACTATGAAAGTAATTGAAAGTTACCAAAATGGTAAATTTAGTAAAATGAAAAAAAAAATGAAGGAATAATGATAAGAAAGAATAAACCATTAAAAAAAGGAAGAGATAGAAGAAGAAAAAAATGAAGAAAAAATTGCTATTAAAGTAATTGAAATTTACAAGAATGGTAGCTTTATAAAATTAAAAGTGAAGGAGTAATGATGAGAAAGAATAAACCATTAAAAAAAGGAAGAGATAGAAGAAGAAAAAACGGAAGAAAAAATTACTATGAAAGTAATGAAAATTTATCAAAAAGGCAGCTTTATAAAATTAAAAGGGAAAGAATGATTACAATAAGAAGAAAGAATAAAGCATTTAATGTAATGAAAAAAAGAGAGACAAAAATGAAGAAGAATATTACTATTAAAGTAATAGAAACTTACCAAAATGGTAGCTTTGGTAAAACGAAAAAAAAATGAAGGAATAATTAAAATAAGAAAGAATAAACGATTAGAAAAAAGAAAGATGTAGAAGGAAGATGATAAAGAAAATTACTATAAAAGTAATAGAGTATTTCCAAAATGGTAGCTTTAGTAAAATTAAAAATCATGAAATAATAAGAGAAAGAAATAATAAACCTTTAAAAAAAAGAATGAGATAGAAAAAAAAAATGAAGAATATTACTATGTAAGTAATTGTAACTTACAAGAATGGTAGCTTTAGTAAAACGAAAAAAAATGAAGGAATAATGGTAAGAAAAAAAAAAGTGTTTAACGTTAAAAGATAGGAGACAAATGAAATGCTATAGAATTAGAGAAGAAAAAAAGATGCTGGAAAGAAGAAAACGAAGAGAAAAAAATGAGGAAACAAAAAAATAAATAAAAAACAACCTGACAAAAAAAAAACTAAAAAGAAAGAAAAATCAGCAAAGATACATAAACAAATAAGTTTTAAAATAAAATAAAAATGAAATAAATATTTTTAAAAATTGAAAACAAATGAATAAATAGAAGCAGACATTAAAAAATGAAGAAGGTTAAAATGGAGGAATGATGGATGAAGAAATAAAATTAAAAATGATATAAAATATACGAACAAACAAACAAGGCTAAATGATTCACAAAAAAAAATGTTGACATTAACAACGGCTGCTAAATTATAAATAAATAATTGAATGAATAAATAAAAAAAATAAAAACTTCCTGACACTAAAAAAATAAAGTAAACTTTTTATTCATTTTTTTTCCTATTTAATGTATTTCTTTGAGCCAAAGTACGATTAAAATAATCCCCATGAAAATAAAAAAAACACCTTTAATATAAAAGAGAAATGAAAGGTAAATAAAGAAAATAAACGAGGACTCAAAATGGTTTGGCTTATCGATGTGAACACTGGAATATTGAATAAATATTCTTATGGCACGATAAGTACTGTTATTCCATTAAAAGAACTATATGGATAAAAATAACAAGATAAACATAGCAAAGGAAAAAAAATGGATAAAAATAACAAAAATAAAAATTAATTTGGCAAAGAAATTTATTAAAAAAGAAAATAAAAAGAAAATATTCAAATAATAACTAAAGTTACATTAGTCGAAGAGGCAAACACAAAATTTGGACAGAATGATAAAACTGACTATTTATCTATATACTTATAAAAATCAGGTCGTAGAGATCGCATGAAACCATACATCCTGTGGCTCTTTAGAAAAAAAAACCTCAATGATTTTTTTAAATCCTATTTATACGTAGAGCTCTTCAGAAAAAAAAACTACAATAGTTTATTTTTAAAAAATTATTCGGACAAGTAAAATTTGCATTTATAGGGTACAGCCATTCTTTATGAAAGGCTTCTTTAACCACCTTAAAGATAAACTTTAGAAATGATGCTAGTATAAGAATACATTAGAATTGAATTTAGGAAAGAAATGCTTAGAAATGAACTTAGTATAATAAAACAGCAGATACATCTATATCTATATCTATATATATATATATAAAAGTTTCCATCCCCCATACTGGAGCCTTCGATTATAGACCATCTATAAATACATATATATATATATATATATATATATATATATATATGGATAGAAAGAGAGGTAGATAGAAAGAGATGTGGTTTGAGAAGTGTATATTTCAAGTGTGATGATGGTTTTCTAATTAATTCAAATAATTAAATTTGTTTTTTTTTAATTACAAGAGATATGTCAAACCAAGCAGCCTTGCAGCCCCTAGGGGGGCTTGCGACCCCCGAAATTGCGGGGTCTGCAGGGACCCTAAATCGGCCCTGATTACTACTTATCAGTTTATTTAAATTGCTCTATTCCCATAGTGCACAGTAACTTTTTGGACATCCTGTATTTATAAGAAACGATTATTTTAGAAAGAAGTGTCTATGAGGAGGGTATTTTTTTTTATTTAAGGAGGAGGCATAAGTGATGCTCCAACCAAGTAGAGTGCAAATAAGAAAATGGATCCCAATTTGGAAGGAACATCGTTTATTACCTCATCATGGTGTAATTCTGCGAGTTTTGCAAGGCTGGTTGACCTAAGAGTTATTGCCACCCCAAGCAACGTGGACCTCTGCACGCGAACAATTTTATCATTTCCATTTAGGAGATAATTATGAGAAAGATAAAAAAAGATAAAAAAAGAAAAATAAATAAATAAATAAAAAGGTGATATTATATATATATATATATATATATATATATATATATATATATATATAAGAATAAGATTGTAATTTTTTTATAACACACAAAATTCTTTAATTTTTTTTAAAAAAAAAC
>JAUZSX010319104.1:0-11774 GCA_034780655.1 Idiosepius hallami | reverse complement strand
TGTGTGTGTGTGTGTGTGTGTGTGTGTGTGTTTGTATGCATATATAAACTCATTCACACAGACATATGTTGCTCAATTATTTCCCCAGGCTTCTTTCACAGGTGACCATAGAGTCCAAACTAATGTCAACATCCCTTTCCCCATTCAATGTAATTGGTCAATGGTGCACTGAGGGTTCTCTTCTGCCCAACAGCTTTGTTTTTCAAAACTCGTAAAGGCTGTAAAACCGGAGGCAGTACTCCAGATTCACCATTTCAACATGTCCAACATCTTCAGGCTGTCAGGTGTCACTCCTATCTTGTCCACCAACGACCAATCCAGGGCTGTGCTTAGGGCCCCCGCAGACCCTGCAGTTGCGGAGAGGGGGTCACAAGCCCCCTAGAGGCCACAAGGCTCCTTGGCTTCACAGATGCATTGTAATGCAAAAAATTACCAAAATAATGAATTGTTACGATTAATTAGAAAATCATTATTGGTATTAGTGTATTTTTGCACACGTGGGTGTTCATAAGCAGTTTGAACTATCACTAAGTATGGCACCCATGGGTGTTCATAAGCAGTTTGAACTATCACTAAGTATGGCACCCATGGGTGTTAAAATTCAGTATTACCTCATTATCACAATTGAAACATACATCTATTAATCCATCTTTCTTTCTAACTACAGGGACTTCTTACTTTATGCGAGTTTCACATTCCTGGAGCGCTTGCGTAGAGTGATTTTTCGGGGAATGTGAATTTAAATAATATATCTGGGCTGAACTGTAGACTTCAAGGCATACAAGGGTAATGAATTGGGTATGGGTAACATAAACTAAATACCTACTGACACCTAGTGGAAGCTTAACTGAACTAAACCACACTGATCAGCCGTGGGCACTTTGATTTTCTTGACATCGTGTAAATTTGAACTAAATGCTTAATGTGACAAATTTCTTGTTGGTTTTCATTTAGCTTAAATCCGAAAGCGCAAAAAGTGAACACGCGTAAAGTGAGAAGTCTCTGTACAAGAATTTTCTAAGATAGAGAAAAAAAAAAGGAAAATAAATTTATAATAAATATAAAAATAAATGTCAAGTGAACACGCGTAAAGTGAGAAGTCCCTGTATCTCTTTCAATATATATTTGTATATGTATGTATATAGAGTCAAACCGATGGTGGAGGATTGGTAAAAGCTTGGGCTCTGAAATCATACTACGTGAGTTCAAACCCCAGTCAAAACCATTGCATTCACTTTAGCTGCCTCTGGCAGATGGGGCTCGTTAACTCATCTAGGTGAAGGGTAACACTGAATTCACAAAGCCCAGGTATATAGAGCACGTAAAAATGGCCTTGTGCCAAACTTTGTTAGGTGCTCTACCAAGTAAATATGATGGTATTTAGAGTCGAAGGCTCCAGTATGTCGAGAGGCAACTTGCCTTTTTAGGGTAAAGGCGCTGCAAGGGGTATTCTGCATCGGGGCCACTAAGTGGCTAAGCACGGCACTGAACTAATCCATCAAGACTTACTAGACTTGAATGAAACTGTTGTGGTGGCACACCCCTCTGAATGGACTCAGCCACCATAGCTGGATGGTTAACTCACAAGTAACGTGGCTCGTCCAGGCACAGTGCAGCAACTTATGATTCTTACTTTTCTTTACCAATGCTAAAATACACAAGTTGAAAACAAAATCTAACTTCTATCAATTTTTTGTATGGCCAACCTAAGCCATAACAGAAACATTTGCTGCTCTAAGTAACCAAGCTCAGTCCAGTTTTTAGTTTGTTGGGTTGTTTTTGTTTAATGGCATCTCAGTATTTTTAGCTTTAATGGCGAAAAACCATCAGTTTTGAGAAACGTTTTTTTTTATGTCTACAAAAAGTCTTTTTATTTTAACAATATGCACCCATGTCAATCTTTTTAGGTCATTTAATGCCGAAAACCAACAGTAGAAAAAAAAAGGAATTTAAATGTAAAATTGTTGTGGGTGAAATGCCCTTCTGAATGGACTCTGCCACTGTGTATATAAAGTGGAATGATGAGCATGACAAGCGAAGTGGTTATGTCCAAGCACAGCGCATGCGAGCAACAACTTATGATGCTACTTTTCAGCACCAAATGTAAAGTACACAAGTTGAACACTTACATCTGTCTTCTGTCTTTTTTGTATGGCAACTCACCCCAAAACAAAAATATATTGAAATATTTTTAAAACTTGTTTTTAACAGGCATACACACCAGATTAAATTAGTTCATTTAGTGAATTAATATGTGAAATTTAGTGCAAAATGATTTATACAAAAAAAGGAATGGCAATATTATATTTAAATTTACTTGGTGAGCACCAACCCAAGTTTGGCACAAGGCCATTTTTACGTTCTCTATGCAAAAATTTTGCATTCGGTTTTACCCTTAACCTAGATGAGAGCTCTCTCGGGTTAACAAGCCCCATCTGCCTGAGGCAGCTAAAGGTATTTACAATAGTTTTGAGTGGGATTTGAACTTGTGTACTATGATTCCAGAGTATGAGCTTTTACCAATGTTCCAACTTCGCTGTCCATAAAAAGAATGGTAATATGTAAAGGTAAAATATATTGAATTGTTTTCAAAAATCATTGTTTTTAACATGCATAGACACTAGAACATAAATTCTAAGATTTGATATGATGTTGGTTAAGAGTTTTGTTTTAGGAAAGAAATCCAAAGCAAAAAGAAACTACTAGAAGTTTTGGGTCTATGAAAAAAGAAAAGAAAAAGAGACAAAAAAAAAGAAAAAAAAAGAGATAAAAAAAAAAAAAAGGAAAAATAAGAAAAAAGTTTTCGGTCTATAAAAAAAGAAAAAAAAAGAAAAGAAAAGAAAAAAGAAAAAAAAAAGAGAATAAAAAGAGAAAAAAAGGAAAAAAAAAGAAAAAAAACTGAGAAAAAAAGATAAAAAATTGTGGATAGCCCAAACTGAGTTCAGTTGAATGACAGGCATATAGATCTTTTGCATCTTTAGAAATGCCCGTGGGATGGACAGAGTATAACATATGCCTGTCTATGCCTCTTGTCAAAAACAGATATCCCAAAGGACAAAGATGAAGAAAAGAAAAAGAAAGAGAAGAAAAAAAGAAGAAATATAAAAAAAAAGAATGAGAAGAAGGAGAAGAAGAAGATGAGAAGAAGGAAAAGACTAAGAAGAAGAAGAAGAAAAAAAGAAAAGAATGAGAAGAAGAAGGAAAAGAAGAATGTAAATAAAAAGAAGAGATGCTTTAGAAGAAATACAATTTTTAAATTACAAATCATAAAGTACTTTAGTCACTGAATAAATATACAAAATATTACTAACTGTTACCTTTAATGCATCATCATTATAGCCTTAATAAAACTTTATATTTATTATCAATAATCCTATGATGCCTTAGAAGAACTAAAATTTTTAAATTACAAAATATAAAGTACTTTAGTCCATATAATAGATATACAAAATCGTTTTTTTACCATTTGGATTACTAATAATAAGATGATTTTAGAGAGAAGAAGCAACGAACGAATGATTGAATGGAGGCCTTCATTTTTATGGAGGCCATTTTTATAGGATTATAATCAAGTCAAACTGAATTAGAAAATGTCAGAGAATGTTGTTTCTATTGAAGAGGATTAAAGAATAAAACCATAAACAGAGTTGGGCTTCCTGTGCTTGTGGCTGGAACTAAAATCTTTCTCTTGGAAAAAGAAAGGTTGATAAAGCCTTGTGAACCTGACCTTCTAACATTTGCAACTGGGTGGGAGCGTAGGGGGTAAGAAGGGGAAAAGGGGGAAAAGATTTGAACAAGAAATTTCATTCTAAATTAAAAGAAAGAAAAAATTTAAAAAAAGAGTTTGAAGAAAAGAAAAATGAAAAAGAAAAGAAAGAAAGAAAGTTGTTTGAATTCATTTTTCAAATTAGTCACAATTACCAAACGATGCGTCCTTTTTTTATTTATTTATTTATTCATTTTATTTCTATTTTTATTTATTAAATTTTCTGCTTCATTTAGCTTGGCTATTCATTCGTGTAAAGCCCTAATTCCTTCAAAAAGGAAAAGCAAAAAAAAAAAAAAAGAGAGAAATAAAATGAATAAATAAAAAAAAAACCTCCACCCATGTTAAATTGAAAGGTCAGAACTAGAAAGATAAAAGGGATGACCCCAAAAACGTGTGAAGAAATTATTTATTTATTTATTTCTGATTTACACTTTTGAGATAATTTTTCTTTTTATTCATTCTAAAATCCAGCTTTTCTTCCTAATCCATTTTTGTTCCACACAAAGAATGTCTCAATGGCATATTGTTAGCGAAGGTGGAGCATTGGTAAAAGCTTGGTCTCTGGAATCGTAGTATGCAAGTTCAAATCCCAGTCAAAACCATTGCATTCACCTTAAAAATGGCCTTGTGTCAAACTTAGTTGGTGCTACTGTGCTTACCAAGTATGTATATACTATTAGTAAACATCATCATTATTTTTATCATCATTTTATTTTTCAACTTTCATTCTTTATCCCTTCGTGTAAGCGCCCACAAGCCATCACCCCCATGGGCACCACCACCTCAATCCCAAATAATCCATTTTTTTTCCACACAAAGAATGTCTCAATGGCATATTGTTAGCGAAGGCGGAGCATTGGTAAAAGCTTGGTCTCTGGAATCGTAGTATGCAAGTTCAAATCCCAGTCAAAACCATTGCATTTACCTTTAGATGCCACGGGCAGATTGGGCTCGTTACTTTGGGAGAGCAGCTCATCTGGGTGAAGGGTAAACACCGAATGCACAAAGCCTGGGTAAAAGCATCCAAAAATGGCCTTGTTCCAAACTTGGGTTTGTGCTCAACAAGTAAATATATTGTTGGAAGATAAAACTTTGGAATCCAAGAACATGAATCGTTTTTAGAATCCTTCAGATGAGGCTTGATTATTTGTATATTCATTATACAGACTATAGTTCACATCTGTATATTTCTTAAATTCACTATCTTTGAGATGAGGCTTTGGTTATTTATTATCCAGACTACAGTTCTCATCTTCATATTAAATTTACAATGTTTCAACCTAAAGATGGCTAATGGACTATAGTTCTCATCTTTATATTTGTTAAATTGACTATCCTTGAGATGAATCTTGATAATTTGTAAATTTATTATATGGACTATAGTTCTTATCATTATACTTATTGAGTTTACAATATAAATGAAAGTAAAGATGGCCAATAGATTAGATGGACAAAACGGGGATTTAATAAATATAAAAATGAGAACAATATTCTGAATAATAAATATACAAATTATCAAGCCTCATCTCAAGAATGGTAAATTCATCAATGATGAGGGCTATAGGCCACATAATAAATATAAAAAAGACAATCAAGGTCATTAGAAGTACAGTAGTTGCATTTAACCCATAGCTAGAAGGATATGAACTATTTATATCTTTCTCATGGGTATTAGCACCAACCTGTATGTTACAGATGGTTCAAAAGCTCAAATTTTATTTTTACTTGGTCAGGCACATACCCAAGTTAGGCATAATGCCAGTTTTATATGCTCATTATATCCCTGAGCTCTTGTAATCAGTGTTGCCCTTCACTTAGATGAGTTACTCTGTCGAGTTAATGAGAGCCATCTGCCCGAGACAGCTGAAAGTGACCGTAATGGCTTTGACTGGGTTTTGAACTCGTATAACACGATTCCAGAGTCAAAGCTTTTATCACTTCTGAAAGTGAATGAAATGGTTTTGGACTGGGATTTAAACTTGTTTAATATGATTCCAGAGTTCAAGCTTTTACCACTTCTCAAAGTGAATGAAATGGTTTTTGACTGGAATTTGAACTCATGTAATACTATTCTAGAGTCCAAGCTTTTACAACTTCTGAAAGTGAATGAAATAGTTTTTGACTGGGATTTGAACTTGTGTAATACGATTCTAGAGTTGAAGCTTTTACCATTCTGAAAGTGAATAAAATGGTTTTGGACTGGAATTTGAACTCATGTAAAATGATTCCAGAGTCCAAGCTTTCACCACTTCTGAAAGTGAATGGAATGGTTTTGACTATGATTTGAACTCATGTAATACGATTCCAAATTCCAAGCTTTTACCAATGCTCAACCTTTTTTTTTGCTTTTTTTGATTTCAAAGTTTAAGTGATAAACAGCCCATTGCCCTAAGTTCCTTCTTCCCTTTATCGGCCGGGGCGACTGACCGATCCCTAATTAACATAGATCTACGCGACAATGATGGAAGAATAAAAAAGGGGGCTCCTACCTGGGGCGGTTTTCGTTTTTCCCGCATCCCCATCACTCCATCCATCATCTGTGTCAGAGGATATCAAACTGTTGTTGCAGTTTGCTATCATGAATTGTCTCTGATCACGCTCTTCGCCACCTATCTCCTGTAAAAACAAGAGAAAATGGAACCATTGTCGAGTCTTGAATGCTACACAGTTATCTCCATCATTTTTATATTAACACACTAACGCATGTGTGTGTCTGACAACAGTAATAATTACATAGGAACAAATTATCTCCCTTTAATGATGTTTTATTAACCCTTTAAACCCTAAAGAACCGATATATCAGCCCTGGTGACTTAAGACAAAAGAAGACACACACAATGATATTTCAACCTTCACCTTTGGACTCTGACTTAGTAATATTACTAAATAGTCACTCAGAGCCCTTTAAACCCTAAAGAACCGATATATCAGCCCTGGCGACTTAAGACAAAAGAAGACACACACACAATGATATTTCAACCTTCACCTTTGGACCCTGAGTTAGCAATATTACCAAATAGTCACTCAGAGCCTTTCTATTAAAGAACCATATTAGGGTCGAAATATCAGTCTGTCTTTTTTTGCCTTTGGTTACTAAGGCTGATATATCGGCCCTATAGGGTTGAAAGGGATAAAAAGGAACTTATGAGCAAAACACTTCTGCTGGATTGGTATCTCATCATCTTTATATGCATTAGTGTGTTACACATGTAGTTATTTCCCGTAGTTTCGTATACAGTGTTATCTGAGTCATGTCCCTTTACAACAGTAACTTAACGTGAAGGAGCTAAATGTTTGTCTTTGGGAAGTGGTTAAACTGGAGTATTGGAATATAGTATGAGACATTCGACTGTTGGTAAGGCAAGACCATGTTGGACCGCTCTGTCTGCTTTCTGGCCATTCAAATATGGCAGTTCTTATATACGGCATTTTGTATCTGGTCTATATGTAGTTATTTTCCTTTACAATAGTTTCGTATAAAAAGTCATGTCCCTTTACAACAAATATAAAATCACTTTTTGTCTTAATTTTTTATTTAATTTCATGACAAGAAAATGTGTGCAACCGTTTAGGACAAATACGTTGTTTAGAGTTTATTAAAATAAACATATATTTATTCCTCAAAATGTCCTCCTCCGCCAACATTGCAACCATCTTCGCAGCTAAAACAAATATATTTAAACCATATAAAAAGGTAAAGGTTTATAGTTTGTTTGTTTGTTTGTTTTGTATTTAATGGCATATCAACCTTTTAAGGTCATTTTAATGCTAAGAACAATTACTTATGTTATTTTTATACACACATATTTTTTTGTCCCCTAATAACACAAATTGCACTATTTATTCCATAGAGGGAAGATGGGGATTCATACCTTTCCCAAGGGTATTAGTCGACATGTCAACGTGGACAGAACAACATTGATTCGAACTCGCGTACTACGGTTCTGAGATCAAGTTGCCTATCCACTGGGCTATGTAGACCGCTCCAAAGATTTATATCAAGAAGCATATAAAAAAAAGTTTAATAACTGTATAACTACTTTTGGCCCACCCTATACTTTAAATATATCAACCAGGTATTTTCGTAATATTTCAATAATAAAAAAAATCTACAATGACTTTGTTACTAATGATAATAATATTAACCAACTCTGATAAGTTTTTTATTCAACAACTCAAAATTAAGATAACCAAAGAGTTTGATATTTCATCAAACACAACAATCTTGAAATAGCAAAAAAATGAATTGGTCTACCAACCCCATGAGTAGGGCACTGATAATATGCTTTCATTAAAGAATCTTCTTGTCACAACCCTAGTTATTAGCACTGTGACAAGAATATTAAGAATAGGATATTGTCACAGCCGCACAGCCCTGCCTATGACTAATATTATTAATATTAAACAGATCTAACCACCTTGTTAGTAATAGTAATACGAATATTATATTAACCAGATTTTATTTGTTATGTTTGATGTTATTATTAATCAGAGGCTGCCGCCCATGCTTAGCCACTTACCAGCCCTGACATAGAATGTGCCTTGTGGCCCCTTTACACTAAAAAGGCAAGTTGCACCTCCTAAACATATTAAAGCCTATGACTATACATACATACATATGCAAATATATATATAGAGAAAGAGGAATAGGTAGAAAGAAAGATGGATTGATAGATGTAAATTTCGAGTGTGATAATGATTTTTAAATAAATCCTAACAATTAATTATTTTGGTAATTTTTTACATTACAAAAGCTTTGTGGCCCCTTGGGAGCTTGTAGCCCACCAAACCCCGCAATTGGGGGTCTGCGGGGCCTCTAAGCACGGCCAGTTAATAATGTAAGGTAGAAAGAACAAATAGATTGAATGTAGTTTTGCCTGCAGATATGGCGTTCGTTTGAACAACAAGGCGAAATAAAAGTAAACAAATGAAATACTTGCCAAGTCATCATCGAACATTGAAGGAGGAGGAGGAGAATTCTTTAGTTATTAAAAAGAAAAGGGAGGAAGAAAGGTGAAGGAAAAGGGAAGTAAAGAAAGAAAAAAAGAAAACGAGAAAGTAAGAGAGATAGAAAGAAAGAAAGAAAGAAAAGAAAAAAAGAAAAGAAGGAAGAAACATAGAAAGGAAGAAAGAAACAAAGTAAGAAAGAATAAACGAAAGGAAGGGAGAAAGAAAAGAAATGAAGAAAGAAAAAAGAAAGGAAGAAGAAAAAAGAAAAGATAGAGAGGAAGAAAGAAAGAAAAAGGAAAAAAAGAAATAGGAAGAGAAAAAAAAACAAAGAAAGAAAGAAAGGAAGGAAAAGAAAGAAGGAAAGAAAGAATGTAAGAAGAGAAAGAAATGAAGGAAGAAAGAAAAAAAAAGAGGAAGAAAGAAAGAAAAAGGAAAAAAAAGAAACAGGAAGAGAAAAAAAAACAAAGAAAGAAAGAAAGGAAAAGAAAGAAGGAAAGAAAGAATGTAAGAAGAGAAAGAAATGAAGGAAGAAAGAAAAGAAAAAAAAAGAGGAAGAAAGAAAGAAAAAGGAAAAAAAAGAAACAGGAAGAGAAAAAAAAAACAAAGAAAGAAATAAAGGAAAAGAAAGAAGGAAAGAAAGAATGTAAGAAGAGAAAGAAATGAAGGAAGAAAGAAAAGAAAAGATAGAGAGGAAGAAAGAAAGAAAAAGGAAAAAAAAAGAAACAGAAAGAGAAAAAAAACAAAGAAAGAAAGAAGGGAAAAGAAAGAAAAAAGAAAGAAAGAAGAGAAAGAATTGAAGGAAGAAAGAAATTAAAGAAAAAAAAACATTCCCCCAAGGTTTTATTCTAGGTTGATTTTAAGAAAGAAGGTTTTTTGTTGTAATGAGGATGATGCAAAAATTATTTTGGGAGAATCAGAAAAAGATATTAATATCAAACAAAAATTAATAATAAAAAAATTAAATAATTAATCCTTGTCATCAACACAGACTTTTACATTTCAATATTAAAAAATAATATAAAATGTATAAAAAAAATGAAATAAATAAGTATAGAACAAAACAGTAAAAAAAAAGTTAAAACACATTTTTTTTTAATTTGTTGGGTATAGTTATCAATACTAGACATGTTTTAAAAGGTTTGGGTGAACCATAGCTTTTAACTTCTTGTGGATAATTTGTGGGGAACAGTTATCAATATTAGACATATACCATGAAGTTTGGGTGAACCATAACCTTTAAAATTGTTGTGCATAATTTGCGGGAAACAATTTATCAATACTAGACTTATATCAGGAAGTTTGGGTGAACTATAGCCTTTGAAATTGTTCTGGATAATTTGCGGGGAACAATTTATCAATACTAGACTTATATCAGGAAGTTTGGGTGAACCATAGCCTTTGAAATTGTTCTGGATAATTTGTAGGGAACAATTTATCAATACTAGACTTATATCAGGAAGTTTGGGTGAACCATAGCCTTTGAAATTGTTCTGGATACTTTGTAGGGAACAATTTATCAATATTAGGCATACACCAGAAAGTTTGAATGTGTAGAAGTAACAGTTATGTCACCAGAAGCAAGACAGGAGTTACCTGCCTTTTCTCTACAACAAGACAATAGGCTCGCATATTGAATCAGTCTATGATTTACTCTGTAGCAGCACACGCACACACAAACACACAGTGGAGTTCTAGTCCTTCCCTAACTATATACAGGGTGAAATTACCTAGTGCTTAACGGGGCAGGCAAGTGATCCTTACAACTCTATAGGGTAAACCATAGTTATAGCAAGAACACATGTCGGAATCATATTAGTAGTATAACCCTTTAGACCCTAATGGGACGATATATCGGCCCTGAAAACATAGGGCAAAAGAAGACACACCAACATTTTGATCCTAATATTATATTATATTTACTTGGTAGAGAGCACCTAACCAAGTTAGGCACAAGGCCACTTTTACGTGCTCTAAATACATGGGCTTTTTTAATTCAGTATTACCCTTCACCTAGATGAGTTGCTCTCCTGAGTTAACAAGCCCCGTCAGCCCGATGTAGCTAAAGTGAATGTAATGGTTTTGAGTGGGTTTTAAACTTGCATAATACAATTCCATAGTCTGAGCTTTTACCAATGCTCCACCATTGCTACCCAACAAAATTCTCTAATATGCTGATTGATGAATTTGAATTAATCTTAATGTCTCATCTGTATGAAATAAACTGTTTTGCAATTAGTAAGTACCTGATATTTTTTTTTCTGTTTCTTTAGCTTGAAATTCCATAATTGTTGAAGATTTTTCCCTTTGAAGTTTTTTTTTTCCAAGCTTAGCATCTCTTCAGAACTTGTCAAACTTTCATTTCTAATTCTCCATATTTTGCTGCAATTTTTTTTTTCTTTCCCTCTCTCAATATCTTTGATGTTATTTTCTTTTCTTGTGAACACAAATTTGACTATGGCTTTTCCATCATTAAATGATCTTTTAAAAGACAGAGTTTGTGACTACTGTGATGATTATTTAATTGCTTGATGATGATGTTGGCTTAGTAAATTTTATTACTGGACAGTGTAAAATCAGTATCAAGAAGTTCATTTGGCCTAGTGGGTAGGCAGTCAGACTTTGGAACGCGAGTTCAAATCCCAGTCATTCCACATATCTTCAAAATTGGACTAATACCCTTGGGAAAGGTAAAATACCCACTTTCCCTCCAGTCATGGGTTAAATAGCAATCATTAAATGTTATTGAAAAAAATAAACTAAAAGTGTATACAATGATTGTCCTTGGCATTAAAATGACTTAAAAAAAGCTGATATGCCATAAAACACAAACAACCAAACAAAAATCAGTATATTTAGTAAAAACTATAATTTATTTCATTTGACAGCATAGAAACAACACTCTAATTTCAGCAAGGTTACTAGAAAAATGTTAAGTTAATTATAATAGTAAAATCATTAATAATTGTATGAGATAGCTTTAGGGACCGGCAAGCTTACCTGAACGCTTACCCGGGGTGCTTTCTGAAAAGATCGTTAAATCTATTAAAATCTATTA
>JAUZSX010319093.1:0-11774 GCA_034780655.1 Idiosepius hallami | reverse complement strand
GACTGGGATTTGAACTCGCGTAACACGATCTCACAGCCCGAGCTTCTACCAATGCTCCACCGTCGCTGCCCAAATTGATATATTCATTTATATCAATGTCTAGAACTATATGTGGAATCATAAAAATAGACAGAATTATTTAGGGAGGGGATCAATGTTTCACACAGACTATGTATCAAAATTAAAACAGAGTAAAGAATTGCTATCAAAATATCAGGATGGAGGTTTATTTAGAAAAACCTGACACTTGTTTCTACATAGAAACTTTTATATAAATATCTCATTTAAAGATGAGATGATTGTTTAACACAGAATATGAATTTGAAATTGAGATAGGGTCAATAATAAATGTAAAAAATATCAGGATGGAGATTTTTTCAGAAAAATGCTAACATATGTTTCAATGTAGAAACTTTTACATATCACTAATAAAATTGAAGTCAATACTTGCAGAAATATAATGAAAGTTATTCAAATTTAGACATCTTCTAGGAAATTCCAAAGCCTCAAAGCTACAATCTGATCCACCTTGATTCTCGTAATTTTTATTATTTTTGATGCTGCTGCTGCTGCTGTTGTTGTTCATCCATAAATTTTAATTTCAGGTTAGTTTAAGTATCTTTTCTTGTGTGTGTTAAGTTTTCTTTTTTGTTCAGTATTCAACTCATACGGTCATAACATGTTTTTTGTTCTTTATTTCATATCCAGATATATAGATGAGTTCTAAATGATTATGTATATCAAATAGCATGATGAAAATAAATACAGGATGTTTTTAATCATATCAATCGTTCTGTTCATATCTACCTTTGTCCCTAAATTCAAATTCCCAATATTCTGGCCGCTATCTTTATTATACACATCATGATTTTGGCCTTACTTATATTGGAGTATATATCTATATAAGTGAAATTGTTTGCCTGTCTGTGTACAACCAGCCTCTACCAAGGTCCTCTGTCAATTTTTGGTCTACTGACTTGAAATTTGACATACGGGGTATTCAGAAATAAAGCAAGCTTTTTAATTGTTTGTTTGTAGCCAATAATTTAGCTGGTAAGTTGTGTTTTCTATCAAACTAATCTGCCACTTTTTGGTCTAAACACTTAAAATTTATATATAGATTATTTGGATCTGGGAATAACTTTTTAATTCGCATTGAACCCAAAAAAGAGTCAAAATAAAACACAAATCAAATAAACACAAAAGTGAGCATTCAGACTGAAATTCATATAGCACAATGATTCAATGATGGTCTTATGAAAGCTTATATTGTTATTTTTAAATTCCCATGAAAGTACAACATTTATATCTGGAGGAGAAGTATGATTTTAAAAGACCATAGGCATTCATTTGGCTATTTTTTCTTCTCCAAGTGTAGATCACAGAATGAAATATCCATTGTAATATAGACTTTGGGGCTTACAAGTCAGAATTTTGAAGGAAGTTAATGTTTTACTACTTTTTATTTTTAGAAAGTCAATGCAAACATGACTTATTAATGAACCTTGCTTTCTATTTCAATTTTTCATTTTAAAAAAAATATATTATTTTCTTCCACTTTCTTCAAATTCAAAATTCTTGAGTTTCACATTTTTTTCTTGTTAAAAACAGTATTATTCAATGATTATTGATTTTAGAAAAAAAAATTGTGAATATGTCATATAACTGATGAAAGGTTCAAGTATTTTTATCTGAAACTGACTTGAATTTTCATATCCACATGTTATAGGAATTCAATAACAAACCTGACCAAATATAGTTATAAGAATTTCTTGAAATACTTTTAGTTATTTTGAAATCTGTCCAGTATTTCTAAACTGCAAGATTTCTATCTTGAATTTTATCTGGATATATTTGAATGAATATGAGGCTTAATAGAAAAACTCTTCAATGATTGAGAAAAAAATAATGTTCATTATATACTGAACAGTTAACAGTCAAAATAAGAGAAATATTTTTATTAAAAAAAATATTCACAGCATCATGGTTGAGATACCAATAATCTAGTGTCTCCCAGTCTAATCATAGCTATATGTACAATTAGTAATTTAGATTGTTTTTCAAAAATAAAAATAAAATTTAATTAGATTAAATGTTTGTAGCTTTTAACTCTTTTAATATTCAAATTCCTTATCAAAAATGTTTTGTTTAATTTCATTTATAGTCTTTGTTGCAAAATATGCATATTTTTATCTTATCTAATATTAATAAAGAATTAATTCAGACTTTCATAAACTTTTTGGTAACTAAAAATCAAACTTGATTATTATAACAATATCATGAATACAGTATTATCTCATGCTTATAAAGGTGGGATTTGCTGACCCTTGTTTGGTAAGTCTCGGAAATTTCTTGTGATATATAAGGGGCAAGAATTTAGTTTTTAATCAGAGAGGTAGAGAAATGCTCAGTGAACACCAGAAATAGACATGTAAAAAACAGCACTCCCTGGTCTTTGTGTTTGATGCATCTTTCATTTCTGTTCCCAGAAGACCTGAATAATAGAGGCACCTCCCTCTCAGAGCAATTGGAAGGGTCAAAGAACATTTTATAAAAGCAAGTAAGCCCTTCCAATTTTATCCTCTGCTGGTCATCCCCAATATGATGGCCACCATGGTACAATATTTGCTTAACTTTAATAATCCAGTCAGAACCACTCTGTTATTAATAATGATATCATCATAATCATTCTGTCATAAATATCTGTCAACTGTTTAATCCCCATTGCCAATATAACCCAAGGCAGTGCATTACTTTCCACCTTTATTTCCTCATTATTTTCAATCAATTCCCTCTCATCAGAATTAATAATGACTGATTCGTCGACCAATCATTTTCAACTATCCAACCATCCGATAAAAAGTTTGATTTTTCAGTCAAATTTGATCAAATTTCAGATTGCTTTTGTTCCTGTCACATTTGGATTCCCTCCAAATTTCAAACCCTTAGGCCACAGCAGGAGCAGCAGCAACATTTGAATTAGTGAAGACACAACAACTTTCATTGAAAGTTCTTTTTTTCTTGATTGCTTGTCTTTTGGTCATATAAGCAATACAATTAAAATGATGGTAATTACTAAATCTTTTCCACATTTTCAATAAAAAATATATTCTGATATATTTAGTACTTTTAAACTAAACAAATAGAACATCAGTGATATTGTAAATGCAATAAAGAAATGCATAAATAGAGTTTTAACTCAATAGATGTGATTAACAAGATAGAAATTGTACATTCTAAATGATTTATATATATTATATTTACTTGGTGAGCAGCACCAACCAAGTTTGGCACAAGGCCATTTTGAAGGTGAATGTTTTATATATATACATACATATATATATATATTACGTATATCAGATCTCCAGTTGTTGAGATAAAGAAACAGATAAAAAGAAGAAAAACATATAAATAAAATGAATAATTTAATTGATTAATTAATCAGAAATAAAATTAATATTTCCTTTTTTCTCTTTCATCATTTCACTCAGCCAGAGATTTAATATTTAATATTTATTGAAAAGAAACATACGTGGATGATTATTTCAATGACTTCCACTTCTTTATAAAAAATACAGACTCTAAAATCTGCCAGTTTTTGAATGATTCTGCATGTAGCTGCACAGTCCCCCACCACTTTTATAGTTTATTCAACAGATATCACATGTTTTTCTCTTTAGATTGAATTGTACACTTTTGTACGGCCTTTTTAAATATTTTTTGTTGTGGTATGAAAAGATCAATGAGAGTAACTCATCATGGTGAAGGATAACACTGATTCCAAAAAGTCTGTGATTGTAATAAGCACGTAAAACTGGTCTTGTACTTTACTTGGTTGAGCACCAAACTAAATTAGGCACATTGATTTGGTACCCTACTAAATATTTTTCACTAAATTCAATATTCTATTCTATAAAGCTATACTATGTTAATAGAGTGTAATTATGTCTCCATGCCATATAATTTTCAGATAAGTGTCTTAATATCAGCCTTGAGTGTTATTAGTTATTGTCTGTAATCCCAAGTAATTCTAAACTCTTCCAAGTGTATGAATGAAGAAATGCTCTCTCTCTCTCTCTCTCTATCTCTATCTCTTTCTCTTTATTTTTCAACATATATATATATATATATATAAACTCAGGTGCTTTTCACTAAACTCTTTCTTCTACTTTATAAAGCAATAATATGTGATCTTATTGCAAGTTAATAGAATGTAATTATGTCTCAGTGTTATATAATCATATATCATTATCCTCTGCTGATAAATAAATAACTTCAATTTTATTCACTGCAGCAAATAAGAAAGACTGTAATTAGACTTTTAACATCTAAACATTTTTTAAATGACTCTGTAAATGAAACCTTTCTTTCTTTCTTTCTTTCTTTCTTTCCTAATTTCCCTTCCAACCTTTTTCCCTGTGGGTGGCTTAGAAGCCAGGGCATCTCTACTTCAATCATGAAACTGCTTAGGTTGACAAATTAGAAATTTTTAAGCTCTTCCTCAAAACTTCCCAATGGCTGCAAATTTTCATATCGCTCAATTGGCTGAGTGCTTTCTTCTTCTTCTTCTTCTTCTTCTTCTTCTTATTTTTCTATGTCTCTTCCTTCTGCTGTGTGTTATCTCCCTAAAGCAACTCTCTTAGGCATAAATTGGATAGAGGATGCACTAATGAGAAAATGGCTAATCTTCAAGGAACAAAAAAAAATAGAAATAAACAAAATTTGCTTTAGATTTTTGTTTTTGTTAAAAGTTTTCTTTTTTTAAGAAGGAAAATTGTGTTTTCTTTTATTGTTTTTTTTATTTATCAAGTATCACATTGCGCAATCACATTGTTAAAATTTTTTGACAGTGTTAATTATCTTGTCTAAAGCTGTTGTTGAGAAGAAATAGTCACCAAAAATGAAATTTTATTAAGAGTAGTGGTAGTAATAGTAGTAGCAGTAGTAGTAAGAATAATGGTAATAGTTTATAATGATATAAATGTTTATGGAAAGCAAAATAGAAAAAACCCAGTCATGTGTGATAGAAGTAAAAAAATCAGTTGATTTTACGTGACTTTTCGAAAAATTCTAATCACTTCAACTTCATATGTGGATAAGATCTTAGTTTTAAAATCTGTATATTTCTAGATATATGTATATTAAGTATTAAAAATTTACCATATGTTAGAATGATTCTGTCATGTAAAATTGTTATGCATTTATTTGAATTTAATAAATACTTAATAAATTTAAAAAGAACAAAATTGTCTTAAAAATGTATTTTTAATACATTAAAGGAAAAACATAAATGGAAGGAAAAAAATCAAAATTTCAATTTTTTAACAACAAAATTCAGAATAAAATTTAGAAAAAAAAGTTAACAAGGAAAATAGAGATAAAATTTTAGAATTTTCTACCCAAATTATTTTGAAAAAATAAGTTGATCTTCTAGAACTAACTAGATTAGTTTTTGTTTGAAATTGTTTGAAAACAAGATTTTTTCCCTAATCTACAGCCATTGCATTTCAAGTTACTGATAGGATCAAGCATTGATTAATGCCAGACATCATGGAGGCTGAACATTTCCTGATAGTAATGAAATAATTAGAAACAAAAATATTGTCATTGTCTCTTTAATGAGCTTGACAGGTAAAAAAAACTAGATGTAAATGGTGCTGCTTACTCTTAACCATTTTGACTCAATTGTCAATGTTTTTATTATTGCTTTATGCTATCAAAACTGAATCAATAGTTTGACATTTTATATTTGGCAAAAAAGACTTTACTAACAAAGATCTAAGATTGTATATTTGTACATATTCATATTAAATACATTTTAAAAAACAATTCTAAAAAAATTGAACAGATTCCTATGAAATATTCAACAACAGTCTTGATAAACTGGAAAATATGACAATGTTAATGAAATAGGACAATGCCTTCCATAATACTTCCCCCTCTCTGTTGTTATGGTTGTTTACCAAAGGGCAAGGAGGAAACATAGTTATTATATCTGGATATTAGTAACTATTTTTCACTTATTTTTTCATAAAACAGAACAAAAAATCTTTTTATTGAAATTACCATTCTTTTTATCATTATTATTATTATAACAATGAAATATTATTGGTTAATTGAAGATGATATTGAATAAATGAAAACTGGTTGTAAAGTGACAATTCTCATTCAGAGAATAAAATATTATTTAAAATTTTATTTCCTAACTTGATTTTCTGGTTGGATTCAAGAATGTTTTTCTACTTGCAAATACAACTGAGCCAAAGATGCTTTATGAACTTCTATGTTTTTAAATGAGATCATAAAAAAGAAATCAATTAAAAGAAATTCACTATAAATCTAAGTTTTATCTGCATTTCTTTTTATAATAATAATAATAATAATATTATATAAAACATAATTTATGAATTAAGGTTTTTCTACTTATATATTGTCTTCATGTAAAATTTTTACAGTTTATAATATTGATTCTTTCAAGAATATATAATCTTTGATATAATCTTTGATATTTTTGCCATATATACATCAAATGAATTTGATTTGAAATTTTTATCAAAACCAGTTTTGGATATTAGGTGAAATGCATTGGTCTTTATCAAGATGTTCACACATTTTATATTATTAATTCATAGATACATCAATACTTGTTATTGGAAATAGTTACCAAAATTGGAAAAAATAATATTTTCTAATATAAGGCAGCAAGTTGAGGTTAGTAATCCTCATAAAACATAATATGATTTTATTCTTATGGAATATAAAAAGAAATCTGTTAAAGCAAGTTTTAATTTTCTTCTTATAGATTAATCATTTTACTAAAAAGCCATCAATTGAACTTGGTTTTATTCAATACAATGGCTGATTAACTATGAAATAAATGATGTCTAAGCTTCAAAACTCTTAATACTCTATGGGATCAAAAACAAATTTGTTTAATGATTAAAGTTTAGATAGAATTGATTTGTTTTTAAAGTCTTTGAGTATTTGTTATAAAAAAAGGTTGATTTTAGTGATGTTCCTTGACTTCCAAATAGGTTTATTCTCCCATTTCAAAAAGTCTTTTTTTAATCTGTATGGGCTTAGAGCCAACTAGATTTACATACAAATGGAAAAATGATTTATATTCAAAATTGATTTTGAATTTCATAATTTAGAAACTAATGTTTAAATGCAATATAAATAAATAGTTTTGGGTTTTTTTTTACAAAAACCATTGACTATTTTAATTATTATTATTATTATTATTATTATTATAAAGATCAAAACAATATCTCTAAATTGTTGATCTCTATCGATTATTACAGTTTTTAAATTCAGCAACATAGAAAAGAAAATATCCAGACTGTATAAATATTTTAAATAATAATAATAATATTACCTTATCTAAAAAATATATATGAACACATCTATAAATCTAGGTGAAAGTTCTAACCCTCATAATTATAAAGAATTGAAATAAAAACAATTTCTTATTTAATAATTATAGATGGATGTATAATTACTAAATTGCGGACAGTTCTCTCGGATGTGTAAATGGTACAAATAGTTTCTTTTTCACACGTCAAAGATTAGAGTTTATTTAGATTCACATGCTTAATATTTTCTTGTTTTGCACTTAACCTGTGAAATAATGAAACAGTTATTTAATACTGAGTAGATCAACCACTACAGAGAAAGTCTATATAAGACTGTGGAGAGACACTCGAACTTTGGAATCATAATGTACTGGTTCAAATCCAAGATGTTCCCTTTACCTTCACATTTAGACAAATAGCCCTATGAAATTTATGAATCCCTTTATTTCCTCTAGATAGTGCATATTGTGTTATTAAAAAAACTGTTTAGACAAAAGAACATTCATCAAAAATTATCATTTTGTTAATAAATGGCCTAAAAAGGTTGATAGGCTGTATAAAAAAACAACCAACCAACCCTAGAGGATTTTTGAATCTTGATTTTGGTGTGACAATCAAAGCAAAGAGATTTATTTGTTCATAAAAGCATTTCACTTTAATATCTTGAGTGAATAATGGAAAAATGTCCATCAAGTTGAACGACAAATTATCCAAATGCTAAGATGAAATTTGATAACAAACAGGCAGGAAGTGTTTGAAAATTGTCAAGCAGTGCCAATTAATAAGTAAAATGGTAGTTGCTGAAAAAGGGTGAGGCTGCTTTAGAAAAGCTTAGACATTGTTTTAATCATATCTGTAGATTTATGAAAATGAGATTGTCTGTGTTTAATAATCTCTTCCAAACTACTCTCTCTGAATCTCAAGATATGAAATTTCATATATGGGATATTATATTTACTTGGTGAGCACTAACCCAAGTTTGGCACAAGGCCATTTTTACGCGTTCTTACCCAGCCTTTTTACATTCGGTGTTACCCTTCACCTAGATGAGCTGCTTTCCTGAGTTAACGAACCACATCTGCCCGAGGCAGCTAAAGGTGAATGTTATGGTTTCAACTGGGATTTGAACTCGTGTAATACGATCTCAGAGCCTGAGCTTCTGCCAATGCTCCACCGTCGCTGCCCGATATTAAGACCTTGGGAACACTTTTTAATTATGATCATATCAGAAAAAATAGACAGTAATAATAGAAAATGTTAATGTATTCCACCATCTGTTGAGTACTGAATATGGTTATTTGGTGCTATTAAGCTATCCTATCTTCTATTCAGTTCCCATCATTGTACACATGCAAAAAAGATGAATCATTAAAGATTTTGTTCTTCAGATGGTGACAGAATGAAAAAAACAAAGGAATAAAATGAAAAAGTATTGAATTACAATCTATGTCTAGGCTATTTACCTTAGCTGATACTTATTTATATACCTGGGTAGAATGAAGGACTCTTTAAATTTATTTCTTTTTCTAGAGTATTTATTTAAAAATATATGCAACTGAATGAGCAAGGTTAAAACCTGGCATGTCTGAACTGAATAATAATTAAGTATTTAGATTTCAGGATGCACATTTCTAACCATTGCCCTTATATGATTATTGAAAAGAATATGTAAAAAAATATTTGAAATTTGAATGATTATAGTGAGAGTAAAAACATTTTCTTATTCTATGTAACTAATGTAAATATTAACGACACCTCATCTAAGAAATTTAAGCTGATAATTGTTGTAACTTGTATAATAGATGTGCATTTCATAGAGCAATGTTGATGGTAGTATCGGAAGTAGCGAACAACCAGTGATGATAGAAAATGGCCAATTGCCCAAAATTAGAGATGGCCAGCTTCAGCATTGGTTGTTAATTAGTTTTGATTGTCTTGTTTTGGAAGAGACCCAAAATGTCAAGTTCTATGTGGACAGAATTTTAGCCTGGGTGGGGTCCATATATTGCTACAATTAAGAAATTCTTTCTAAATCCTATGAGACACTGAGGTGCATTTTGATTGGAGAATCTTTAGGAATCTACTAATAAACAGGCTAGAATTATGAAATGAAAAGGGGTAAAGGGCACTAGAGAAAAGAAAATGCTGGGTGGATATGGGGCACTTAGTGCGAATAAAAAGGTGAGTGAGTGAGAATAGAAAGGTAAGTTGATAGAGAAGGAAAGAAGGATAACAAAGTCACGAAATTTAGAAAAAAAGAGAGTAAAAAGCGATGAGAGAGAGAGAGAGAGAGAAAGAGAGAAACATTAAAAAGAGTGAAAGTTTCAAAGATGAAGAATCAATTTAAACAAATAGTAAAATAATAAGAAAAGAAGAGAAGAGAGATAAGAAACTGAAATGTTGGAGGTCAGTTGGTGGATGGGTAGGTAGGTAGGTAGTTATTCATTAAAATTGTTTCTTCTGTTTAGTGGATAGGGTATAATTAAAGTGTTGTAATTACAAAGGAAACATCACAAACCATTGATTTAAATGGTTGAAACTTTCAGAAAGACTTAAGGTTTTTATTGGCAATTAGCAACTTCATATCAGGAAAATCAACCTCAAATGTTTGTTGTTTTTTTTATTCATTTATTTCTATAAACATTTTCTAGGGATTTTTTTTGTTAAAACAAAAGATCAAATCCTACCTGTATAAAAAAAAGATTTTTATGCACCTTATTTTTGTTTGTCAATTAAAAAGGATGAAATATGCTTTTTACAGTCTTCCACCATAAATTAGAACAAGCATCTCTTTGTAAAGCCAAATGAGATTTTGAATTCATTGATTTTCAAATGTTGTTAGATTTCTTTTTAATGACATTGAAACAAATTGATATCAATATTAATAAATAGAACTCTCTATGTGTGTGTGTGTGTGTGTGTGTGTGTGTGTGTGTGTGTGTGAAAATGTGTGTGTGTGTATTTGTTCCTTATGGACTCCAAAACAGTTTAACAGATGTATTTCATGTATCTAGATGTGTTCTTAGATATGTTTTGTTTCAAAATGATCCTGATAATTATAAAAAATTGATAATAAAAAAATCACCTTTTTGAAAGAAGGGTATTGCTGCAATCAAGACTAAAACCATAAAAATTAAGATTGGGAATGCATAACTGTGTAGTGGGCCAGTTTTGAGCCTTTGTTTCACACCACATCATCTGCAGGTTCAAATCCCTCTTTGGGTTTGAAATGTTAACATCATTGCATGTCACTGATGAGATCCAATAAGATCAAAACAGATGTCTTAAATTATGTTAAAGTTATATAAGATTTTGTGTTGAATAATCATATTAAAATTAGATTTAAATACATTTATAACTTTGGTCATTATTTGTTTAAATAACCTGAAATATTTGGAATAGTTTATTATGTGGATTTTATCATGATTACATGAGAGCAAATAATCTAGCCCTGTTCATTTAAAGAAGAGTTTTGTTAGAAGTTCTCTGAACATTCAATTTCAGCATAAAGGTTCTTGAGTTGGATCAGAAAGCCTAGAGAAAAGCTTGAAGGCTAATCTACAAAAACAATTTATATAAAAAAAAATAATGATAACTATACTCTTAATAATACAATTTGTTTCTCATGAAAATAAGCTGGTTGTTTTGTTTTTTTAAGTGGTAATAATCTGAAGCCATTTTGGAAACCTAGATATATAGACGTCAATTGTCATGAGATGTCTATCAATGCAATGCTCAGTGGAAATCATTATCTTTTAAAGACAAATTAGAAAATTATTCTTTCAGAAAATATCAAATAAAATATCAAGCAAATTATTGATATTACTGGCATTCAATTTTTCTTATAAAATTACTTCTGTTCTTTCAGTAAAAGAAAAGAAAGATCTAAGATTGGTAATGTTTGGGAAATTATACTAGATTGCTTATGATAAGGTATTAACACTGCTTCTAACAACTAGCATTATAAATGATATGCTCATTATATCATCATCATCATCATTACCATCATCATAATAATTACATGCTGTGTCTTAGTCAATTGTTCGAAAAACCTATACTTGTAATCTATTATACTAATAGAATTAAGTTGTTTGTGTGGTTTTTAAAGACAAGTTCACCCTTTCTGAATCAAATGAGTTCATATTTGACAGGGAGATAAATTTATAATGGAATTGTAATTATATATAGAATAAGTAACATAAGGGTTTGTAGGAAGGCTTTTTTTTGTTAGTTTTTCATACATCAAGATTTTAAGAACCATGAAATATTAGAGGAATTTTTCAGACAATTGTCCTCATCTTTATTTTTATATTTTTTTAAAACACTACGTTTTGACCGGGAAAACCTTTGGTCTTCATTGGGTGGGGATGGAATTGTGTTCATGTTTTTTTTATTTTTTTAAGGTTTACCCGGTCGAAA